>JAXRKP010000481.1:122500-177500 GCA_037039925.1 Doris montereyensis
GTAGTAGTAGTAGTAGTAGTAGTAGTAGTAGTAGTAGTATAAATATTATTCAAAATTACGTAAATGTTTTGATAAATAATAATTCAAAAAACAATAACTTACATATTAACCGACTGATGCACTTTGTTCATATTGACTGACTGATGCACTTTGTACATATTAACTGACTAATGCACTTTGTACATATTGACTGACTGATGCACTTTGTACATATTGACTGACTGATGCACTTTGTTCATATTGACTGACTGATGCACTTTGTACATATTGACTGACTGATGCACTTTGTACATATTGTGGTGCTTGCTTGAAGTGAAACTTCACACTAACTTCTTTAATGCTTGCCTATATCAATTTTATAAAATAAAGAATTTTGCAATCCTCTCATAATAAAGATGATGCAATAATCAAACTACAAACGAATGTATAATACTATATCGATTATCACACCCCAATGCACCTACCTGTCGACCGTGTGGATGGCCGATAGGTAAGGAAACCAGACTCATTTTAAAAAATGACGAGAATGTATGATCGGTTTTTTCCCACATGGATGCATGATAACCATATCAAGTATCAAGTTGAATTTCATGTATTTTCAGCGGCGTTTAACTAATCAATTATGCTTATCATTCAGTGTTAATCAATTATGCGTATCAATCAGTGTTAAATAATTATTTATCAAATCGGTTTGCGCACGTTACAGCTTGACCAGTTCCATTTGATTTGCAATTACCTCATACATGTGGGTTGTTTTTAGTGAAATCGATATACGTTTTTCTCTTGGCAAAGATTCGGTTGAGAGGTCAACCAGAAGGTAGTGGGTTCGAGCCCCGCCAACGGTTGAAAAATCTTCTCGAGTTTTTTTTCGAGCAAAATCTACCCCTGGTCCAGGTAGGTGAATCGGCACCTAGTCCTATCGGAGACGGACGATAAAAGGAGGTCCCGTGTGCAGACCCCAATGCTCTGTGAATGTTAAAGATCCCTTGGCTGTTTACTGTTTGTCCTGGCAAATTTAAAAATCCTACCAATAACCGCGAGATCACCTTAGTTGTGGATGTGGATAAATCAAATCAAATCAAATCAAAGATTCGGTTGAGAATTATGCAGTGTAAGCTGATAGTATCATTCATATAGATAACTAAAAAAAAAACATAACCCCAAAACCACAAAATAATAACAAATATCTATCATTGTCTCTTTCAGGCCTAGTCAAATTCAAGATTAGGTGACCCTCTCAAAGCATGTCAAAGCAGAAGAGCATTGTAACTTTCTGGGTCGCGGAATTAATATTATCAAATATGTCAACGACTTTGATAACCATTAAACGATATTAGTTTTATTGTAAGATAGGATGCAGTGTGGTATTGAGGTTCTTCGCAAAGGAAAGCAATGCGCTGTAGCAGGTGATAGAAACATCCACACAAGTGCCAGTACTAGATTTCTATGACCCGTCTAAAGAGACTGGGCAGTTAGTACTTCCTATTATATTTATATAGGAGGGAATAATACGAAGGAGCCACAGTGGAGTAAAGTCAAAGGCGAAATATGACAATAAGTAACAACTCCACTAATAAAGATAGAACAAACACGTGACGTTTCGGGTATAACCCTTCGTCAGACAGCAAACGAGAAATACCTGATTTCTTCCTACGCAGAGGCTATCCTAGGGCTATCATTTGTCAAGCCTTTCTGAGAGCTAAAATTGTACCCCGTAAAGACGCCCTCAACATCGTAGGAAGAAAAAAGACCAAACGCATACCCATTATCATTCCTTACCATCCGCACACACCGTGTCATCAATATAGTCCGCAAGAACCTGCCTATTCTACACGCTAGTGACGAGACTAGACGTGTTTTCATTAATATCATCAAATACACCTACATAGATGTACAGGGAATCCAACTGCACCACAGAGTGCATAAACGACAGGGACCCAACATCAGAATGTTGTGGTGGTTTTTTGTTAACGGTTCTCTCTCTCTTTCTCTCTCTAGGCACCAGTCTGTCCCGTCTCTTATTAACATGTGATTTCGTGGCTATGTAGCAGGAAGGATAAAAGTGATGGGGTTACACTACAGTAGGCTTCTAGCATGGTACTTTTTTTCTTTTTTAAAAAATTTGTAGTAATTATTTTCAGGCCATATGAATAATCCTCATCATCATTATCATTATCATTATCATTATCGTTATTATTATCATTATCATTATCATTATTATTATTATCATTATTATTATTATTATCGCTACTATTATTATTTTATTATTATTATTATTATTATTATTATTATTATTATTATTATTATTATTATTATTATTATTATTATTATTATTATATTATTATTATTATTATTATTATTATTATTATTATTATTATTATTATTATTATTATTATTATTATTATTATTATTATTATTATTATTATTATTACTAACATCATTAATAATACGAAGGCGTTGTAGCGAAGTCATAGTTTTTTGAGCTTGTAATGACGACACTGGTTCAAAGCCCATGGATGGCACAGGTGTGTTTTCATGATAATGCCCTCTTAGGAAAAGTACTTCACTCTGCTCTTCTCTCTTGACTCAGACGTGAATGAGTGCCCAGATACGGGTAGAGAACTATATTGTCATAGTGTTAGTTCAAAGCATCTAACAGGATGTTGTATCACATGCTCCCAGAGCGTTGAGAAAGACTGGATAAATGGTATGCTGGGGGATACATGATGAACAGTCGGTGAGCCTGCATTTACGGACTATAACTACATGATTATTTTTATCTTTAGTTTTATAATATTGTATTTTGTCTACAATTTACTTCAAACAATAATGAGAAACTGTATTTTTGTCTGTTTGTCTTTTCTCAACCTGTCGTCTGTCTGTTTGATTCTCTCTCTCTCTCTCTCTCTCTCTCTCTCTCTCTCTCTCTCTTCTCTCTTCTTCTCTCTCTCTTCTCTCTTCTCTCTCTCTCTCTCTCTCTCTCTCTCTCTCTGTTTCTCTCTCTTTCTCTCTTTCTCTTTGTTTTTCTCTTCTTCTTCTTCTCTCTGGTAGTTATCTTCTCTCTTTCTTTTCTTCTTTCTTCAGTTCAGTTGCCTCTTCTAAATCTCTCTAATGTCATTAAATAAATTCTCTCTCTCTCTCTCTGTACTTCTTTGTATCTCTTTGGGTCAACACGCCATTTTGCTTTCTTGTTAAATCAGAGCTCGGGGTCCAGGGGGGGAGAGGTTTCGGCCTTCAACCAACAGGTCGTGGGTTCACACACCGCCGACCGTTGAAAAATTTGCCGAGCTCTTTTCGAGGAAAATCTCCACCCCCTCCCCTCCCTTCCTGGTCCAGGTAGGTGGATGACACCTATTCCCATCGGAGGCAAATGACGAAAATGATGTTCCGTGTGCATATCACAACCCTTTGTGCATGTCAAAGATTCCGTGGCTGTTTAACAAGGCAGTCTGGCCAAAGTTAAAAATTCATTGTACTTGATTTCATTGTATTTGATTGTTTTTCATTGTATTTGATTTCATTGTATTTGATTTCATAATAGTAATGTGCTTACAACGTCAACACATACTTCCGATTACCAGAATACATCGTTTGTTTAAACACATTTGAAGTAATGAAAAGGTTATTGTATCAAACTAAAGGGCACCTCTAGAATGTGTACCTGTTGTAATGGTATGCACACACTTGACATGAAAGATACGAAGGAGCCACAGTGGAGTGATGTCAAAGGCGAAATATGACAATCAGTGACATGAAAGGTGTCTTATGAATTCACTGTAACAACTATCCTCATGAAACGTAATAACAGTTTGATGTTTGAAACGGTGTACACGCTCATAAAACAAAAGAAATAACATGTAACATTTTACGACTATTTACAAGATGTGTGAAAGCGCTGAATGACGAAATATATTGAGGTTTGAATTGAAAGACAAACATGCAAAAACACAGAAAGAGAGAGAGAGAGAGAGAGAGAGAGAGAGAGAGAGAGAGAGAGAGAGAGAGAGAGAGAGAGAGAGAGAGAGAGAGAGAGAGAGAGAGAGAGAACCTGAGATACAAGAGGAGAAGAGAGAGAGAGAGAGAGAGAGAGAGAGAGAGAGAGAGAGAGAGAGAGAGAGAGAGAGAGAGAGAGAGAGAGAGAGAGAGAGAGAGAGAGAGAGAGAGAGAGAGAGAGAGAGAGAGAGAGAGAGAGAGAGAGAGAGAGAGAGAGAGAGAGAGAGAGAGAGAGAGAGAGAGAGAGAGAGAGAGAGAGAGAGAGAGAGACAGAGACAGAGAGACAGACAGACAGACAGACAGACAGACAGATAGACAGACAGATACTCAGATAGACAGACAGAGACAGAGACACAGAGCTCCGAGACCGATTGATGATGACACATATTGTTGTAAGGCAAGACAGTAGGACGGGGAAGGGGGTTATTTGATGTTCCTTTAAGAGCTGCTGCAAAACGTGTAAGGTTAACAGTAACACCCACAGTGCCTCCATTTTGGAATAGTGGGTGCTGAGTCACACGTACATTAAGGTAGGTATTAATTGAAACAACTGACACGCCCACAGCCGACCAGATGGAAAGACTTGCCGGCATCAGGCCTTTATATCATGTTCTAATTGTATATATTCTCCATCTCCCTTCAATATGTACATGTTTGGCATAGAGAAGGAGCCGGGGAGTATTCATCGACCCAAGGTTGTACTGAGGCTGTTTGTCCTGACAATGCATTTGACGAAAGACATGGTAATAAAATGCTTTTATATTATTAAAAATAAATTGTGAAAAAATTAATATATATCATATATATATATATATATATATATATATATATATATATATATATATATATGTATGTGTGTGTGTATGTGTGTGTCGCCAGTTTTCACGAGTTTAACTAAGATCCCCTTATTTGTTAAAGGCATTGGCGGTTAATCGCCAAATGTGGCAGCACCGAGATGACATGATTTCTGCCGACGCCGTGCGTCGCTTCGGCCCATCGCTGTGTCATGTAAGAGGTGTTGCGTGTCAGCGTGTATGTTAACACGCACACAAGCATAGGATATAGAGGAACGAAAACAAAACAAAACTGGTCATTTTGACGCTTGACGTCTGTTTTCACAACAGTGCACATCTAAACCTAGATTTATAATCCTCTTTACATTAGTAACAATGCCAGAGACTGTCGAAAGAGTAAGGTGGTTGCTACAACAAGGGAAACCCATCTGAAGCGTTTGGTTTGTGTTATATTCTTTTGACTTTTTTACTTGCATTTTTCTTGAAATGTAGATTTTTCACACTAAAATTCTATCTCCTCCGCCATTTACCGAACGATTTGTATTATATTTGGCACACATTTCCTCTTGTCAATGTTAATAAAATGACGTCGCTTTTTTAGATATTGTAAACTTTTTGAGAATTTTTCTTTTTACAAAAAAAAATAAAAATGCCGTTTTTGAACATTCACGATAGTATTTTCAAATATTCATTTTTTTTTTATATCCAAAATATTTTTAAAAGCCGACGTCACTCTTTAGATAATGAATGGGAAAGACAATCTGCACAGGTTTTGAGTGTTTTTATTCATAACTAAGGAGGAGAAAGATTTTGTGAAAATTGGGTCAAAATCCAAGATGGCGGCCGTTTCCATGACAACCAAGGACGCTACAAACGTTTCAATGATATAGGATGACAGTTATTCATGTACATACTAAAACCAAAAACCTAAACTCAAAAGCAAATAGCACCGCTTCAAGCCCCCCCCCCCCTCAAATTGTATTGATGGAAAGCGCAAAACAGCTAGATAAAGTACAATGACTGATTCAGATTTCATCCAGGTGGCTTCGGTAAACAAAGATCGGAACCAATTACAAAAATACTAGCTTTAGGGCAAATAATACAAAAGGAGCCACAATGAAGCTAAGTCAAAGGTGAAAAACGACAATAAGTGGCAACTCTACTAATAAACACAGAAAAAAACCCCGTGAAGTTTCGGGTATAACCAAGGCCGTCTACATAGTGTATAACCTTCGCCAGTTAACAAATGAGAAATATCTAGAATCTAGATTTACATCTAAACACTAATTAAGGCATCACACAATGTGATGTCAGAAAAAACCCAGAACAGTGAGAAAGATGTCGATATAGTTAGTAGTATGACATAGAAGATAATTCTAGATCTAGATCTAAAAAGATAAATAACGTAAACCGCACAGAGATATGGCAATGTGAACTATCTAAATAGCCGTGAATAATACAAAGGAGTCACACTCACAGTGGAGTGACGTCAATCTAGATCTATAGTTTAGAAGTATAACCAGATACTGTGTAATGTAAGTATAGCCAGATACTGTGTAATGTAAGTATAGCCAGATACTGTGTAATACAAGTATAGCCAGATACTGTGTAATGTAAGTATAGCTAGATATTGTGTAATGTAAGTATAGTCAGATACTGTGTAATGTAAGTATAGTCAGATACTGTAACACAAGCATAACCAGTAAGTATAGTCAAGATAGTGTGTAATACAAGTATAACCAGATAGTGTATAATGTATAGTCAGATAGTCAGATAGCCAAAATCTGTGTAATAACTATAGCCAGATACTGTATAATACAGATAGTCAGATACTGTGTAATGTAAGTATAGTCAGATAGTGTGTAATACAAGTATAGTCAGATACTGTATAATGTAAGTATAATCAGATATTGTATAATACAAGTATAGTCAGATACTGTATAATAAAAAAGTATAGTCAGATACTGTATAATACACGTATAGTCAGATACTGTATAATACAAGTATAGTCAGATACTGTATAATACAAGTATAGTCAGATACTGGGTAATGTAAGTATAGTCAGGTAGTGTATAATACAAGTATAGTCAGATAGTGTATAATACAAGTATAGCCAGATACTGTATAATGTAAGTATAGTCAGATACTGTGTAATGTAAGTATAGTCAGATACTGTATAATACACGTATAGTCAGATACTGTATAATACAAGTATAGTCAGATACTGTATATAATACAAGTATAGTCAGATACTGGGTAATGTAAGTATAGTCAGATACTGTGTAATGTAAGTATAGTCAGGTAGTGTATAATACAAGTATAGCCAGATACTATGTAATACAGTATAATCAGATAGTGTATAATATAAGTATAGCCAGATACTGTGTAATACAAGTATAGCCAGATACTATGTAATACATTAAGTATAACCAGATAGTGTATTAATACAAGTATAGCCAAATACTGTGTAATACAAGTATAGCCAGATACTGTATAATACAAGTATAGCCAGATTCTATGTAATACAAGTATAAACCAGATAGTGTGTAATACAAATATAGTCAGATACTGTGTAATACAAGTATAGCCAGATACTATGTAATACAAGTATAGTCAGATACTGTGTAATACAAGTATAGTCAGATAGTGTGTAATGTAAGTATAACCAGATACTGTGTAATACAAGTATAGCCACATACTATGTAATGTAAGTATAGTCAGATACTGTGTAATACAAGTATAGCCAGATACTATGTAATACAAGTATGACCAGATATGTGTAATACAAATATAGCCAGATACTGTGTAATACAAGTATAGTCAGATACTATGTAATGTAAGTATAACCAGATACTGTGTAATACAAATATAGCCAGATACTATGTAATACAAGTATAGTCAGATACTATGTAATACAAGTATAACCAGATACTGTGTAATACAAGTATAGCCAGATACTGTGTAATGTAAGTATAGCCAGATACTATGTAATACAAGTATAACCAGATAGTGTGTAATACAAATATAGCCAAATACTGTGTAATACAAGTATAGCCAGATACTATGTAATACAAGTATGACCAGATAGTGTGTAATACAAATATAGCCAGATACTGTGTAATACAAGTATAGTCAGATATTATGTAATACAAGTATAACCAGATAGTGTATAATACAAGTATAGCCAGATACTATGTAATAGTCAGATACTATGTAATGTAAGTATAGCCAGATACTGTGTAATACATGTATAGCCAGATACTGTATAATACAAGTATAGCCAGATACTGTGTAATACAAGTAAAGTCAGATACTGTATAATACAAGTATAGCCAGATACTGTATAATACAAGTATAGCCAGATAGTGTATAATACAAGTATAACCAGATACTGTATAATACAAGTAAAGTCAGATACTGTATAATAATACAAGTATAGCTAGATACTGTATAATACAAGTATAGCCAGATACTGTATAATACAAGTAAAGTCAGATACTGTATAATACAAGTATAGCCAATACTATATAATAGAATAAAGTCAGTTATTGTATAATACAAGTATAGCCAGATACTGTATAATACAAGTATAGCCAAATACTGTATAATACAAGTATAGCCAGATACTGTATAATACAAGTATAACCAAATACTGTGTAATACAAGTATAACCAGATACTGTATAATACAAGCAAAGTTAGATACTGTATAATACAACTATAGCCAGATACTATATAATACAACTACAGCCAGATACTGTATAATACAAGTAAAGTCAGATACTGTATAATACGAGTATAGCCAGATACTGTATAATACAAGTATAGCCAGATACTGTATAATACAACTATAGCCAGATACTGTATGATACAAGTATAACCAGATACTGTACAATACAAGTATAGCCAGATACTGTATAATACAAATAAAGCCAGATACTGTATAATACAAATAAAGCCAGATACTGTATAATACAAATAAAGCCAGATACTGTATAATACAAATAAAGCCAGATACTGTATAATACAAATAAAGCCAGATACTGTATAATACAAGTATAGCCAGATACTGTATAATACAAGTAAAGCCAGATACTGTACAATACAAATATAGCCATTTACTGTGAAATGTAAATACAGCCACATACTGTATAATACAAGTAAAGCCAGATATTGTATAACACAAGTATAGCCAGATACTGTATAATACAAATAAAGTCAGATACTGTATAATACAAGTAAAGCCAGATACTGTATAATACAAGTATAGCCAGACCTGTACAATACAAATATAGCCATTTACTGTGAAATGTAAATACAGCCACATACTGTATAATACAAGTAAAGCCAGATATTGTATAACACAAGCATAGCCAGATACTGTATAATACAAGCATAGCCAGATACTGTATAATACAAGTATAGCCAGATACTGTATAATACAAGCATAGCCAGATACTGTATAATACAAGCATAGCCAGATACTGTATAATACAAGTATAGCCAGATACTGTATAATACAAGCATAGCCAGATACTGTATAGCACAAGCATGGCCAGATACTGTATAATGCAAGCATAGCCAGATACTGTATAATACAAGTATAGCCAGATACTGTATAATACAACTATAGCCAGATACTGTATAATACAAGCATAGCCACATACTGTATAATACAAGTATAGCCAGATACTGTATAATACAAGCATAGCCAGATACTGTATAACACAAGTATAGCCAGGTACTGTATAATACAACTATAGCCAGATACTGTATAATACAAGCATAGCCAGATACTGTATAACACAAGCATAGCTAGATACTGTATAATACAAGCATAGCTAGATACTGTACAATGCAAGTATAGCCAGATACTGTATAATACAAGCATAGCCAGATACTGTATAATACAAGCATAGCCAGATACTGTATAATACAAGCATAGCCAGATACTGTATAATACAAGCATAGCCAGATACTGTATGATACAAGTATAGCCAGATACTGTATAATACAAGCATAGCCAGATACTGTATAATACAAGCATAGCCAGATACTGTACAATACAAGTATAGCCAGATACTGTGCTTGGTCTTATCGTACTAGTAGGTATACATCAGTTGTTGGTTGCTTTTTCTTTACTATCAGAGATCATTTTGTTGTATCGGAGTTGATTGGCTTCAATCTCCCCTCATGACGATGAAATAGAACTTTCGCACTAAATCACAGGGGAAAAAAGGTAACTTTACAAGAACTGAGTGGATGGACACGCGACACCATTTTCAGGAAGAGATCATGTCATTAATGTCATACGGAAGACACTACGAGGACATCCAGATGTTTACATATTGTCTGTGACTAGGGGGACATCTAGTGCCACCTTTGACACAGTTGATCACAACATCTTGACTGAAAAGACTAAAAAAAAGTGGGATCAAAGAATCATGGTACTTCACCCCATTACTTACAGGAACTTGTTGCCTTGTACAAACAAAGCAGAATTTTAAGATCAAATGATGCTCTTTTAATGAAGTAGCTAATGTAAACACTTCTTTTACAGTTGCATCTCGTTTTATGGAACAATTTGTCTTTTTATACAAACAAGTCTTCCCCATCTATTGACATTTTTAGGAAACTTTTAAAGACGGAACTGTTTATATCTGCTTTTACTAATACATTAGACTCCGCCACTTTGCACGATTCGTCATAATGCATGTTGTTTTTATGTAACCAAATTTCATGACGCTAATTACCCCTCAAAATGCAACAACGTCTGGCTTGACTTCGCCAAAATGCAACATGTTTTGCAAGCCTGTCTTCAATTTGTTGCATTAAAAGTAAATAAAGAGTAGAGTCAACTCCTGTGAAAAATAAACTTAATATTATCAATAACATCTTCTTGCCTTGTCCCAGTGACACGCAGGGTGTGTGTGTGTGTGTGTGTGTGTGCGAGACATCTATATCTAACCAACCAGTCTTGGCTGTCTCGGCTTTGGTCACCTTACCTTCCCTCACTTCGGTCATCTCTCCCTTTTTGATCACGATGAGAAAATCTGAGAATGGTCTTGTGTCACTTTTACCCATGGAGATCATACTCGGTATGACACTGACACGCATGTCAAGCAATTAAAAAAACGTTGTTGCTGAATGTCTTCACCATCACCACCCTTTGTTGTAGTCTTGAGCGAAAGAAGAATGTGACAGATCTATGAGAAGGCCTATTGATTCTGTCTTCAGACCCTAAACAATAACATACAACAAAAAGAGAATTTACATGTGCATATTATTATATTTCCAAACAAGAATGGCACAGTAATGGGTCGTGGCCTTTAATGAACAACCTTTTGTCACCCGTGGACCATGCATATTAGCGGGGACTACTGTAGTAGAGAAAATTCACCATGAAATGATATGCTTATTCATAGTTGTTGCGTATGCTTTTTACTGTGATATTGCATACCGGTAGTTTGTTTGATTGGATTTGTAAATTGTTTTGAGTTTTTAAATCTTTTTATTATACTTTTGACTGTACAGCGCCATTGGGCACCTTTGGTGGATTTCAGGCCATTTATTAATGTATTATTATTACTTGGATGTCCCCTAGTCACAGAGTAGACATCTGGATGTACTTGTAGTTTCTTTCACATCATAGGATTGAGTCTATTTTTAGTAACCGAGAGGAATAGTACTAATAGTATCCGATTTCAATTCTGCTCAACGGCAGGAATAAGCGCAGCCCAATAAGATAATCTTTCTTATCTGTTAAATCTCTATCTTGTCCTCCTTTCCCTCTCTCTATTCACTCTCTTTTCTTTCTCTTCTGCCCCCCCCCCCTCTTTTCTGTCTGTCTTTCTCTTGATTTTCTTTACTATTTGTAACGTAGGGATACATTGTCACCCCTGATGTATGGATAAGAGTTCAACAAACGATGTGTGGATAGGGTCAATGAACTTAACTCCCCTTTTGGAATCAAGTTTACTCTTCAGTGTTGTTCTGCTTTTCAACATAATGGTTGATAAGGAATGCATTTCTTAACGTTAGATCTTCTTTATCAACAATATCATTGCATTTGGAATATTTTTGTTTACATCTATATCATAAAGTGACCTAAAGCCTGGGAGAGTGGTACACACAACACAACCTCTTCTGGAGACAAAGGCTCCAAGTTTCTAACTCAGATTTGCCTTAGTTTTTTTATTCACCTGGTTCTGGTGCATATGAAATAGAAATCCTTCTATCGCAAACAGACGTCTCAAACCCGAGATGCCACCTCTTACACGACTTGTCCGTGTCACCAAGGGGCGTTCAAGTCATAGCGTGAATACATTTGTGTAAACCAAAGTTAAATAGCGTCTTTAGGCAAGGGGGCTCAGTGATCTAGAGGCAAGGTGTCGGTCTCTTAACCAAAAAAGTTGTGGGTTCATGCCCAAAAGGTTGACAGTTTTCTTCTGTTTTGTCAAGAGGAAGCCCCCCCCCCCCCAGTCCAGGTAGGTGGATCGACAACTTAGTCTCATAGATGGATGATTAAAAAGGAGGTCATGTGTGCAGATCACAATACTCTGTGCACAATAAAGATCCCTTGGCTGTTTACAAGACACCTACCAAAACCTGCAAGATCATCTTAGTTGTGAATAAACTCAAATCAAACCAAAAGTCTTTTGGAAATTCAGAAACAAATTTATTTCATTAACTTCCAGGCAGATAATTTACACAAAATAACAACAAAATTTAAGCAACAAATGACATATTTCAACACGAACAAATGACCGCGGACAGAAAAAGCGAAAGCTGCGGGGCATGCATTCAATGGCCGGGATCCCCCTCCCTCATCTCTCATACTCATCCTCTCCGTATCACATGCCTCTCTCTCTCTCTCTCTCTCTCTCTCTTTCTCGCTTTGATTAACTATCTATCAATCTGTCTGTCAATGCACACATCTCTCACGTCTATTATTCCATGCATCATTTCTTCTCTGCATGCACTCAACTCTCATGAGGTCACTTTTGATACATTTTCTCATCCTGTTCAATAGTCATGATGTGTATATCCTATGTAAGCCAATCGTTGTGACACATACTGAATAATAATATCATTCGTGACGTAAATCTAATAAACATGCCCTCTAACATTTGGATCGAGTAGCAGTTTAAGTATAGCTGTCTGGGCGGTTGCTGGGTGCTGTGGGTGGGTCTTCCATCGTTCATTTCAATATCTCACTCACATCTTTCATCTTCCTTCCCTTCTTTTTTTGATTCACCTTCCAGTCATTTTAAGGAATTCTTTTTGGAAATTTTAGATCTATTTGGTCATTGGCTTCCAGCCAGCATTACAAACGCTCAGACCACAGAGCAATCTAAAGGTGAAGCCATACAAGAGGAAGAGATATCAGGAGTACAAGAATGTGCTGTTTTTCACATAGCATTACCAAAGCATACCAGTATTGAGTGAATGCCAAAGCCAAACATCAAATTGATGAAATGCTTAGAAGTAACAGATCTGTTTTTGATTAGAAGAAAATCTGAAAGGTACACAAACACCCTTTCTCAGCTTTCTTTATTTGGTTGAGCTGATAGTTTTCAATTTGGTGATCACAGATTGGGCCACATTTCTAAACAAGAGACTCTGTAAAGCAAACAAAAATAATTCAATCAGTCTGGGTTAAAAAATTCTTTAAAAAATCGTTTACATATAATATGAGATGGCTAAGTGGTTAAAGGCATTGCACTGTGACCCAGAGGTACTGGGTTTGAGCCCCTCTTCAGGTATTCCGTTAAATTTTCTCGAGCGAGAAAATTTACCTTATTTCCTCACTTGGACAACATGAGTGACTCCTATTGCATCCAGCATAAGCCAGATGATAGTCTATATTCCCTTCTCTACTTAGGAAATTGGAATGCCAGTCACGACACCTTTTGGTGCCCACATAGATGGCACAGACTTTAAAATATATATTATATAATATAGCTGAGAAAACAGCCGGGAGGAAATTCTTCTTCATTTTTATAATAACTGACCAACTCACTTCTTGAGCATGAACGTCACTGCACTTGATTATGAGTTCAACCACAAACTGCAAATCCTATTTTAAAGTAAGGTAGGCTATCTAATTCTTTAAAAAAAAATCCCCAGTCTAAAGTTAAAACGATTCCTTGAAAATGAATGTATGACACGTTTATGTGCGTCAAAACTTGACAGCACACATTGCAAACAATGTCAAGGAGGGTGCTGTGAACATTGCAAACAATGTCAAGGAGAGTGCTGTGAACATTGCAAACAATGTCAAGGAGAGTGCTGTGAACATTGCAAACAATGTCAAGGAGAGTGCTGTGAACATTGCAAACAATGTCAAGGAGAGTGCTGTGAACATTGCAAACAATGTCAAGGAGAGTGCTGTGAACATTGCAAACAATGTCAAGGAGAGCGCTGTGAACATTGCAAACAATGTCAAGGAGAGTGCTGTGAACATTGCAAACAATGTCAAGGAGAGTGCTGTGAACATTGTGCTGTGAACATTGCAAACAATGTCAAGGAGAGTGCTGTGAACATTGCAAACAATGGCAAAGAGAGTGCTGTGAACATTGCAAACAATGGCAAAAGAGGGTGCTGCAAACATTGCAAACAATGGCAAAAAGGTGCTGTAAACATTGCAAACAATGGCAAAGAGGGTGCTGAACATTGCAAACAATGGCAAAAACATTGCAAACAATGGCAAAGAGGGTGAACATTGTAAACATTGCAAACAATGGCAAAGAGAGAGTGCTGTAAACATTGTAAACAATGGCAAAGAGGGTGCTGTGAACATTGTAAACAATGGCAAAGAGGGTGCTGTGAACATTGTAAACAATGTCAAGGGAGGGTGTTGTGAACATTGTAAAAACAATGTGAACATTACAAACAAGGAGGGTGCTGTGAACATTGTAAACCAATGTCATGGAGGGTGCTGTGAACATTGTAAACCAATGTCATGGAGGGTGCTGTGAACATTGTAAACAATGTCAAGGAGGGTGCTGTGAACATTGTAAACAATGTCATGGAGGGTGCTGTGAACATTGTAAACAAATGTCATGAGGGTGCTGTGAACATTGTAAACAATGTCAAGGAGGGTGTTGTGAAATGTAAACAATGTCAAGGAGGGTGTTGTGAACATTGTAAACAACAAGGGCGGTGCTGTGAACATTGTAAACAATGTCAAGGAGGGTGTTGTGAACATTGTAAACAATGTCATGGAGGGTGTTGTGAACATTGTAAACAATGTCAAGGAGGGTGCTGTCAACATTACAAACAATGTCAAGGAAACAATGCAAACAATGGAGGGTGCTGTGAACATTGTAAACAATGTCAAGGAGGGTGCTGTGAACATTACAAACAATGTCAAGGTGTGCTGTGAACATTGTAAACAATGTCAAGGAGGTGTTGTGAACATTGTAAACAATGTCATGGAGGGTGTTGTGAACATTGTAAACAACAGGATGTGAACATTACAAACAATGTCAGGACGGTGCTGTGAACATTGTAAACAATGTCAAGGAGGGTGTTGTGAACATTGTAAACAATGTCATGGAGGGTGTTGTGAACATTGTAAACAATGTCAAGGAGGGTGCTGTGAACATTACAAACAATGTCATGGAGGGTGCTGTGAACATTGTAAACCAATGTCATGGAGGGTGCTGTGAACATTGTAAACAATGTCAAGGAGGGTGTTGTGAACATTGTAAACAATGTCAAGGAGGGTGTTGTGAACATTGTAAACAATGTCAAGGGGAGGGTGCTGTGAACATTGTAAACAATGTCAAGGAGGGTGTTGTGAACATTGTAAACAATGTCAAGGAGGGTGCTGTGAACATTACAAACAATGTCAAGGAGGGTGTTGTGAACATTACAAACCAATGGCATTCAATAAAGTCCATAAAACGTACCTGAGGGCTGTTAGGCTGTACGGCCAGGAACGGCTGACCAGTGTCTGATACTTCTCTAATATGTCTGCTCAGGGGCACATGACCTAGTGGAAAAGATTTGTCAACCAATCAAAGCAACCGTGTTTTACATATTTTATGTATAGGCAATAATTTGAGTTAGGGTAGGAAAATCTTAATGTTGCACGTGTTGTATAAAAAATTATATTTTTCCAAAACCATAATACATATCGAAAAAAGCATTAGTGTATTTCTTTGTTTTCCCCAGTGATCATTCATACCAAATTTCATGAAGATAAGTTGAGAAATAAAAAAGTAGATAGGAAATAATGAACAAAAAACGACATTTTGAGGAAATCTTATTTTTCTCTTGTTTTCTGTTATTTGAATATATTTTTCTTCCAAAAAACCTAAGAAAAGAGTAGGATAATACTTTGAAACATCATAAAATCTTGAGAGGCTCTCAACTTCTTCTTATTGACACTGTTTCAAGTGCACTAGCACCTGTTCACTCATTTTGAGATGGTGCCTTTTGATAATAGATGCACGCAGAATATGTTCGGACGACCTAAGGCAAATTTCACAAATCCTCAAATAAGTTGTATTTGGATAGCATTTATTGTGACGATCAAAATGAGTATCAACTTGCCCAATTTTAGATAATATCTCGTATAATAGCTGTGTTGAAAGATAGGCCTGTGTCGTTTTTAAAAAAATGTGTATAAATTCAAAGAATCGATACTGAGCTTCTTCTATGATATCACTGTGACAGGAATGAACTGCTCTATCAACTAGTATGGTAGTCTAGATTTGTCCCATTGTCTGCAAAAGTGGCATTCCCAGACCCCCATTTATATATGAAATTGGGGTCTCTCAAGGATCCCCTAATCAGGAGATTAAAAGAGACAATCAGAACCCACCCACCCCCTAAAAAAAGACACATTAGAAATGAAACTAAGCAACCAAACCACCATTACCATCAGCATTCGAATTGAAAACACAAAATGACAAAAGAATAAAGCATGACATTACATACCCAGAATGTCGACACCCGTTTCAGCAGCAATCTTCCTGCCGCCTTCCTCTCCGAAGACATGCTCCTCATGGCCACAGGATGGGCAGACAAAGACGCTCATGTTCTCAATAATGCCCAAAATAGGTACCCCCACTTGACCAAACATGTCCACAGCCCGCCTAGCATCAAGCAAAGCAAGATCTTGTGGTGTGGTGACTATCACAGAGCCTTTGACAAATCACAACATGAGGCAGAAATTTAAAAACTGATAACATTTCTTCTTATCCTCAAAACATGTTATAAAAGGTTTAAACAGACACACATTCACATTTAATCAATAAGAAGAAAAAAGGCACAAAAGAAAAGAGTGATACATTTATAGACAAACACATACCTACTAAATATCATGAAAATTACCAACTGAAAATATCCCTCATTTCCATATGTTTGAAATAAAAGAAAATTACCAACTGAAAATATCACTCATTTCCATGTTTGAAATAAAAGATAAGATCTATTAAAAATATCACTCATTTCCATAAGTTTGAAATAAAAGATAAGACCTATTAAAAATATCACTCATTTTCCATGTTTGAAATAAAAGATAAGATCAAAAAAATATCACTCATTTTCATGTGTTTGAAATAAAAGATAAGATCTATTAAAAATATCACTCATTTCCATATGTTTTTGAAACCAAAAAGATAGACTCAATTCCATGTTTGAAATAAAATAAAGATCTATTAAAAATATCACTCATTTCCATGTTTATGTTTGAAATAAAAGATAAAGATCTACTAAAAATATCACTCATTTCCATATGTTTGAAATAAAAGATAAAGATGAATAAGCGCTAAAACTAAAGAAAGTGTTGAAAGCTTTGTGTCGAAATCCGATACTAATTCCCGAGCAAACTTTGCAATTTTAAAGAAGGTAAAGAAGGTATTGGAATTGTTTATTTTCAACATGAAAGAATCGCCAAACAGCAAAGCATGCATGACCGAAAATGGATGATAAAATGATCATCCATCCATGATCTTATTCGCATTTTCCTATTTCATGGTGCCGATAATTGTTCATGTCTACTTCGATTTCCTGGATTTTCCCTCATGTTCGTCCTCATTGCATCATTTCCCCTGAAATTTTCTCGACCAGGAAACATTTTTTTTCATTTTGAAGCATTTCCCTGATGCATAGGAACCCTGTTTTTTTAGCCCCATTTCCTACTTGTTTTCCTACCCGACATCAAAAAGACAAAAATCTTGACTTGACTTAAACCCTACTTGTTTTCCTACCCGACATCAATTTCCGCCCACTTCCGACCTTAGTATGAAAAATCCGACATATTTCTGACCTTGTTGGACACCCTGGGTTATTGTCATAAGAGTGATAAGATACAGTGTGAAAGCATTATTTAAAACACTTTGACCTGGAAAGATAGATATACCATAATATTAACGCTCTTACCAGAAACTGGTATGTTTTGAGATATAGACAGCTGTACATCGCCTGTGCCTGGAGGCATATCAACAATGAGGTAATCTAGGGGACCCCACACCACCTAATTTGGGAAAAGATAAAAAAGAAGCAGTTGCCAGATTCATAATAATAATAATAATAATCACATTTATAGCACCTTCCTTTATTAACTCAATAGCGAGGCTTGCAATAATTAAAATCAAATCACAATTGAATAAAATGATGTATTAATTATATTTTACAGAGTGACAATACATGAAATACAGCTTTCAATATGGAGGACACTGAAGAAGAAAATAAAAATATTGCAGTCATTCTCCTAACAATAAAATATACTGTGTATGTGAAACTAAACAAGTTACAATAAATTGTTTACTAAATTATTTTAAATTTGACAATGTCTGAAATTCCCATTTACATTTCTGATCTACAATAGAAAACCAATGACTTAACTATTTAGGTCCATGCAGCCTCTAGTAAAATCAATATTAATACAAGGAATATGGATGTACCATGAATGCCAGTGCCTTACAAAAGCTATGTACATGTACTTGTACATATCAGAAGGAGCAAAAAAGCAATCTCCCAACATCCTAACCCGCTGCAGAAAAAAAGACAAAAATCTTAACTTGACTTAAACCCTTGTACCCAATGAGACTTGAGTGTGTGGCATAAGTCGCCAATGAGATTTGACAAACCCTTGAACCCTTGTCACCACTTGACTTAAACCCTTGCACCCCGAGTGTGGCATAGGTCTCCAATGAGATTTGACTTAAAACCAGTGTGGCATGGGTCTCCAATGAGGTGACTTAAAACGAGTGTGGCCCTTGCACCCGAGTGGGGCATAGGTCTCCAATGATTTGACTTGACTTAAACTTAAACCCTTGCACCCCGAGTGGGGCATAGGTCTCCAATGAGATTTGACTTAAACCCTTGCACCCGAGTGGGGCATAGGTCGCCAATGAGGCTTCTCCCTCCACTCTGTCCTGTGCCACCATCTCTGTCTGGTTCCAGGAAAGGTCCAGCTGCCGATCTTCCTGCAGGGTTGATCTTCTCCATGTTGTCTCTGGTCTCCCTCGACCTCTTTTCCCCTGTGAATTCCACTTTAAAGCCTGACGTGTTACGTTTTCTAGTGATTTTCTAAATGTATGTCCAAGCCATCCCCGTTTCCTTCTCTTAATTTGTACTTCTATCGGTTCTTGATGTGTTTTTCCCAAAAGTTCTTCATTTGTATTTAAAAATCAAAAACCCTGACAGTCGTCTAAAACAAAAACAACACCAAAGTGTTCACCTCTCTCAACAATTTTTGGACTGCAGACATGACCATAAGTCCTCTCCAAACAATGGCTGACTTTTCTTCCACCAGGAAACCCATTGACATGCTAAGGGAAACAAAACGGTAAAATCTTATTGCAGGTATAAAAAAAATTAATTGAAATTGAACATAAGAAAATATACCCTCTTGTCTTATGTAAAGGCAAAGAATTATTACTTTCTTTTCCTCGTGGTCATAAGGCCGACACAGTGGATTGCCATTGAACACGATCAGATGCCAATTTTGTCATCTGCCCCCATGTCCATCCCTGGATCTTCATCTCTTTTTCTTCTCCTCCAGATTTCTAGTGGGCAACCTCTCTTCCTTGTTCCTTGAGGGGATCCATCTGAGGGCTATTTAAGGGATGACATCAGCATTCATCCTAAGGATGTGATGTCCACTTCCATCTTCTTTTTCTCAGTCTGGGATATTGGCTCCAGTGATGTTCTTTCTTGAAGGTCATTGTTTGATATCGTGTTTGGTCAAAATATCTTAAGGATCTTTCTCATGCATTTGTTTTGAAAGGTGTCCAGCTTTCTGCAGATGCTATTTGTTGTTTTCCAAGATCCAGCCCCATAGAGGACAGCTAGAATTATTATTTCACCTTTGAGTTAAGGCCTGTAACAGCTACAGCCCTCATATTGTAACTTCCACACTGCCATTACTGACACGCATCAGGTCTTGTCAATAGACCATTGACTGCCAAACCCGACACCTGTCTGTATTGATTTTCCTACTTTATTTTTTTCTAGCTCATGATACATTTTAGTATCGAAACTAAACAGTTTATGGAAAATGTGTCATTTCAATTGAAAAAAGTTTTGTTTTTCAATTTTTTCTTTCGTCTTTTTCCTGACCAAATAAAATTTCACATACAGAAACTACCAACATCATTTGGAATATCGTTTTTTCTGAAGAGAATAGTTCTTGAACTATATATTTACCTCAGACAGACCGACTACAGTGATTTTTAAAATTGTATATCAAAATGCCCAGCATTTCTTAGTCTTCTGAACCGAAACTGCCCAGCAGTGATTGAGTTAACTCTTTCACAAACAGGGGGTTTTCCTCATCTGGACTGGGCAGTGGGCCCTATCAGTGACAAACTTTCTGATCCTACCAACCCCTCAGTAAAAATAAAATTTGGGGTTCAATTTTTGATACTAACCACATGTATAATATATGAAAAGAAAGGGGATACACTAATCTTTCTAAATATATTGCAAATAATTATCATTCCTTAACATGAGAGAAAAAATTAGGGGCCATATTATGTTAGTTTTTCACAAGTAACATAATGTCAACTTACATTTTGAATATCTCCGTTGATGTTGCTCCAATTCATCTAATACTCCAGTAGATTGTTTATAGTTTATATATATACAAATTGTGTTCCCATTGAATAAATGATAAAAAAGTTGTCAAAGAAAAACTAAAATCACATATGAAGACAAAAAAACTAAAAAATCCCGATTGGTGGGACAAGGAGACGCGTTGTTGCCTTATAACTTATAATGCATTTTTGTGTGCTAGACCTTGAAGCAAATGTCTTTACACAGATGTGGCATGTCAGAACACACAGTGCAGACATTCCTTGTCCTTGTCCGTTTTCTGGCTCCTGGCCTGCTGCTGACTCGGCAAACATGATCTTTACCGGCCCCAAGCAACGTTTGAAAAATGGTTCGTTTGCAACAGACGAACAAGTGTATTGTCGATCACTTCAATTGCTGCTACAGTTGGTAGAATGGGGGTCTGACCAGGGGGAGCCGATGCCAGATATGATGCTTCGGTCAGTTGGAAAATCAGCTGAGTTTTGAACTGTTTCAAGCTCATCTTGCAGGGCCGACTATTTTTCAGAGGTGACAGTCGAAAAAGTATGCTGGCATTCACGTGGGCAATTTCCAACAGCCAGTGGAAAATTTTCTTCCACCACTTACAACTCTTCCTTTGTGCATGCCATAGTATGTAACCTGTTGGTCAGCTCTGTCACACCCGTTCATGTTCTGGTTATATTGGTCGATCACCACGGGTTTGTGCACGACTCCTCGACGATTTGTTTTGACCGTCGTCTCCACTGCTCCATCGCTTGACACTATAGCACAACACTTCTTGGCCTTTTTATCCCTGAAGGCCACGAGGACGTAGGTATTATCTCGCATGTACCATTTCATGGCAAGATGATCTAGGCGAAGGGTTTTCAGGTCACCTGGGAAGTTCCGCCACCTCACGTCAATTGTCCCGGTGTAATAAAAGGACTGAGCTGAGGAATTCGAGCAATGGGACCGATGTGCAGAAGCGGCCACCATAAATATGGTGACCTTTCTCCAGCGGAGATGTGAGCTTTACAAAACTCTCACTGCCCCACTAGAGTTTGCGTCAAAGTCAGGATAGTATGCTGTCTCTGAGCCGTAGTATGAGAAGACGTTCACAACATATCCGGTGTCGTTGTCACATAAACCAAAATTCTTGATGTGATATTTAGAGGGTTTAGTGGCATTGAGCTGTTTATGCTTTCATCTGCCTTTATACCCAATAACCATTTCATCAATGGAGAGGTTTTTACCTGGTTAAAGGCATCCTGGAATGATTGCATTACTGTTTCAAGAAATGGCTCGATCATGTCCTGAGACTCAACACTTTCTCCCCCAGCATGAAGCATTGTATGAAAGATCGTTCAAACCGGGTTCTAGTCATCATCTGGCCATCCCAGAGTGTATTAATGGGCTGCAGAAATGGGAGTTGCCCAAAGCTCTTTATAGAGTCTCTGGGGTCCAGACCCATTGACATAAGGATGGCCATAAATTTGAGAAGTTCTGATCTCGTCATTGGAGTAAATTTACTGAAGACCGAATGCTTTCTTGCAGATGTATTGAGGTTTACTAATTTCCTTGTATACGAGTTGATGTTGTCGATCAATGTATCAAGAATTTCAATTGAGAGAAGAGCAAGAAGGCAGTCCAAAATGAGAAGAATCACTGCTGATTTTGTTCTGATTCACACCACTTGTGCCGTGTCTTAACAAATCGAAACGCATTCTCAGTTCTTCCATCTGCTACCTCACCCCATTGTAGTTGTTCGCCAGTCCCTCTCCCAACACTGACATTAGCATTAGCCCCAGCACTAGTAGTAGTACTAGGTCTAGTAGCACTGACTCTACTTTTTTTGCTGCTAGCAGCCCTACTCTAGATACACTACTGTTCATAGGCCTCTTCCCCTTACCAACATAAGACAACACAGCTGTCCGACAACGCCCACCTCCTGTGTTGTGATCATCACCGCTACTACTATTACTACTGTCGCCGTTGTCGGTTTCATAATTTCCCGCACTGCTAGAACCAGTACTATCGTCACTCAACACTGAAGGCTCATTGTCATCATCCTGAGTCCATAAATTCAACAGTTCTCAAGCTCTATCAGCTGAAAACCTTGTTGGACGGCTAGAACCAGATGCATTTGGATCCACAGTAAACAAAATTCACTCCACTCACTCCGGGAACAATACATAACTCTGCAAAACTGCGTCAAATAATACTAGATCTAGAAACATGCGCGGGTTTGTTCACATCTAGAGCAAGGTAGGAAGTCGATTAGTCATTTCATAATGTTGGATTGGATTAGGTTATGATTATCGCAAAAGTAGGACCTGTTTAGAAAGCGAATGTAGCGAGCCGTGTTTCACGGCTCCTGATCCAAAATGTAGGGTGACAGGTGCAGTGAAACACGGCTCGTGGTAGCGTAAGGTTAAAAAAAAATAACAATAACAGAATTTATCCAATCTTTAACATACAAAATAAAGTGGCGTCAGTGGCCGAGTTGTTATGCCGCCGGACTTGGGATCATGATGTCCCAGGTTTGAATCCTAGCAAAGTTGGTTCTGACGTTGTGTTCCTTGGGAAAGACACTTGATACACATTTCCCCATTTAACCCAGGTGAAAATGGGTACAAGCACTAGCTTGCGAGTCAAAACCTGTGTCAGATTAACATCCTGTCCAGGAGGTGATTATTACGCTAGAGAAACTAGGATAAACTCCAGCTCTATGGGCCATAATGGCCTTTAAGGAATTTACTTAAACTTAAGAGCTGTAATGTTCACAGGTCACAAATGAGAGAAGGGTAGGTGGATGGGAAGAGGGGGAGGAGACGTCTGAGTGGTAATCTGTCGGATCATCATCAAATATCAAAGGAAACCAATAGACACTTGATATAAGATCAGAATCTGAGAGATAACTTTGAGAGAGAGTGTCCATGGAAACCAATAGATACTTGATATAAGATCAGAATTTGACTTTGAGAGAGATCTTTGAGAGGAGTGACCATGGAAACCAATAGATACTTGATATAAGATCAGAATCTGAGAGATAACTTTGAGAGAGAGTGACCATGGAAACCAATAGATACTTGATATAAGATCAGAATCTGAGAGATAACTTTTTGGAAACCAATAGAGAGATCAGAATGGACAGAGGAATACTGATATAAGATCAGAATCTAGGATAAATATTGAGAAGAATACATCATATAAATGTTCTGTGGAAAGGAAACTTATAGCTTGAAATAAACTGATTTTAATTCTGTTTATCTGTGTTTTAATTCCTTAAACTAAATGCTGCCAATAACCAAATTTTATAAGAATGTAGACACCGGAAGGTAGAAATGGAAACTGATAAATAAAAGAAAGAATGAAAATAATTCAAGGACTAAAGCCACAAAATTAAACATTACATGAATTTTAAAATCCCAATCCAACCCATAAAATAATATGACAAACGTGCACTCACCATTTAATCCCATAATTTACAAGCGGCAGCATCAGATTTTCTGCAAAAGAAAGAAAGGCACACATGTGAGAAACACGTTTGAAATGTCATTGCAATGAACTTTGCATCTCTTAGTCTTATTATATCTTTGCTGCAAATCAGTGGAGTCGGTGGCCGAGCGGTTATGATGCCAGACTGGGGATCACGAGGTCTCAAGTTCGAATCCTAGTAAAGCCAGCTCCTTCGTTGTGTTCCTTGTGAAAGACATTTAGCTGGCATTTCCCACTCTACCCAGGTGCAAATGGATACAGGCACCAGATTGTGAGTATAAACCTGCTTCAGACTAGTGTCTTGGCCAGGAAGTGATTATTGTCATCTGTTCCACTTCACGCTACAGAAATCGGGATAAGCTCTGGCTCTTTCGGCTGTAAAAAACTTTGTTACAGAAAAGCGAACACAGATAGATGACAACACCATCTTGGGAGAAAATGGAGCTCCTGTTACAGGACGGATGACGTTCAGTGGCGAAAGCCGAAAGGAAGCTACTGGACCGAGGCCTCCATCTTCAATCAAGAATTCTCTCGAATTGCGTTGTGGAATGTGCGAACCTTGTATGAAGCAGGCAAGTGTAAATAGGCTATCCAAGAGATGCACCATAACAAGCTGCACACACTGGGAATTGCAGACTCCACTGGATACAATTTGGACAGAAACGCCTCCGAACAGGACAACTGCGTGACCAAGGGACATGAGCCGTCTTTCGCTAATCTCGAGAGTCGATGACATTGTACACCAAGCTCTTTCACAAAACTTTCATTCGATCTTTGCCTGTTCATTCAACCACATTTCTGTTGCTTTGATTCAGTTTTCATCATCCTTTTTAATGCCCATGCCTCACTCCCACAAATCTCAATCATTTTAAATTCATGACAGGAGAAAGTAAAATGAATGAAACATTCTAAACGTGGAGACCGATGCGTTTAAGTGGACTGATACTGATGTATTCATGTTCGCATGATAGACGATGTTGGACTACTTATCTTCTAAATTTCAAGATCAGTTGTCAATAGAAAATAATGTTAGCAAAAATGAAAATAACACAGCAAAACAAATGTACAACTTACGATCATTCAGCTCAGGCTGACCAGACAGATTCATGAGCATAGGTATTGACGGCCCATAAATATCTGCATCTAACAAGCCAACTTTGCTTCCTGGAACCAAAGAACAAAATACTAAAATATCATGATAAACAGTGACAACAAATGTATTTTCCCCTGTCCTTCGTAGAAGGAAACATCAACTAGTAATTGTTACAAATTGTGATTCACAGAAACAGTAAATGTTATACATTGACGGCGAAAGTCACAAACCGTGTAAGTCCAATTTTGGATCTTTTAAGTAAATCAAAGAAAATGATTCTGCGCATTTTAATCTATTTTCACAGACATGCATGGTTTGCAAGTGTCAAAAACTAGGCCCAATAGCGATACACAGATTGCTCATATAGGTTATTATACGGGTTTCTACTGGTTATTGTGCCATGGAATCCTAACTAGACGAAGCATAGGGGCTTCCTGACGTTAAAAAAAGCAGGAAAAAGGTGTTACTTATGTTACACTTACACGGTTTACTTTCACCGTCGACATCGGAACAAAAGTGACAACATACACATATTTGATTTGTTAAAAACACCACATAGTGACATTTCACCCATTCCGTGAAGATTGGATAAGTAGGAATGAGATGACGATGCATGCATATCATAAAGCCTGTTGGAGACAGGGGTGAAAACCTAACAGTTGTATGAATGTAGATACGTACACATGCATGTATGAATGTAATTATGTATGTGTGCGCGTATGTTATGTGTGTGTCTCCTGCTGCCTAGCAGGTGGGTATTGGCTGAATTAAGGCTAAGGGAGTTAACCCTGACAGAAAATAACAACCTGCTGCCTTGCAGGCTGGTCTTGGGTGACCAAAGGTTAAGGGACTTAACCATGACAGAAAATAACAAGGCCTGGTAGGGGGCATCAAGGTGGCAGCCCCACCATCTACCTAGGGTACAGTGGGCTAATCCCTTGCTTATCCAAAAACAAACTGATTCAGAGAAATAAATACAATATATCCAGCTTGACCTTTTATCGACGAACACAGATTGTGATTTTTGGAACATGGAACATAAATGGAAAAGAGATAGAATTAGTTGAAGAAATGGAAATATTCAAAATAGAAATTTTGGCCATTATAGAAACAAAGAAAAAAGGACAAGGAATAGAAATTGAAGGAGCAAATTATACTTTAATCTTCTCAGCAGGGGCGGATTTAACCCTAAACACATTGAGGGACACATTGATAAACGGTACTAAAAAGGAACAACAAATTAACGAATATGACGTCACAAGCACTTTCTTTTTCTTTATGTGTAGGGGAATTGAGTTCGTTTGTTCTTCAATGACGCAAATCGATTGATGTCTCTTTGGTTTAAAGTATTCATACTCACTCCTTATCAAACCCTTGTGAACTGACATCTAAAACAGTTAAAGCATTTAATCGATCCTGTCCAATGGTGTTTCGTATATATGCTGTTATTTGTTTGTCATATATTTGACAGCATTGACCATATGGGTTGAACTATGTTGATACTTCTTAACCTTTTCTTTCAAATGTTTCATGTCATTGCGACCATTTCTTGACCAAATAATCAACAGTTCAAGCAAAACAAGCGCTTTTTTTCTACGTTTATAATACTAATAGTCAACCATTTTACAGTATCATACGTAGACGGGTTTCGAAAGCCGAAAACGCAATGTTTTTCAGTTGAGGTCCTAAATGTTTATATTTGTAGCTTATCTTCATGTTTCAAACTTTTAAAGCTATTAAAAAAAAACAAATCTACCTCATTCAGCATTAAATTAATAAACACAGTAATTACAGTCATCATTAGCAACACACAGATCTATAAATCATTATAAATTTATCCACGATAAGACTGTACAGCAACAAGTACCATCTCACTGACGTGGTCTGTTTTTAATTAGATCTACATACAACAATCATCGACTAGGCAGTTGTGCCAGGTGGTAGAGAAAAAAGAAAATTATCAATCTTTACTACGAGAACTAGCACTGTAGGTTTTCAGCGCTTCAATAAATTTGAAGTAAAAAAAACAACATGTGCAGTGAGAGTACCTGGAAACATATCTGAATATTTTGATGTAGATATAGGAGTGAGA
Organism: Doris montereyensis; assembly: GCA_037039925.1. Classification (NCBI taxonomy): domain Eukaryota; kingdom Metazoa; phylum Mollusca; class Gastropoda; order Nudibranchia; family Dorididae; genus Doris; species Doris montereyensis. The sequence continues at coordinate 150,002 of JAXRKP010000481.1, forward strand.
CAGGGTTGTGTCCTAAGTCCTCTTTTGTTTATCACATTTATGGATTCAGTCGCAAAGGCATCATCAAAAATGAAGAAATGGAATCTAGGTATGTGAAAGTTCAAACCAGTAAATATATCAATGCTTTCATTTGCTGGTGATTTAGTTCTGTTTGAAAAATAAGAAAGTGACCTTCAGTTGAATATCAACATGATGAACAATGAACTTAAGAAAAGTGCAATAAGAGTAAAATGCAAAGAAAACCAAAACAATACTAGTAACTAGGAAAGCTAAAACACAAAATCTGAAATTGGGCAAGGAGCATTTAGAACAAGTTCCAAGTTACAATTACCTAGGAGTAATGATTAACTCAGAGGGAAAACTCTAAGAGACGATAACAGCCTGAGAATCCAAAAGGCAATGACAATATATAACCATCTAGGAAAGGCATTTGTAGGTAAACAAGAATTGTCAACAAAAACAAAAGGGCAGTATACAACATAGTTTATTGTCCTACTCTCCTCTATGGCAGCGAAACCTGGACCTTAGACAGTAGAGTACAAGCAGCTGAAATTAAATATCTAAGAAGAGTAGCAGGGAAAACTAAAAGAGACAAAATCAGAAACACAACAATAAGAGATCAAAGCAAAGCAGATGGCATAAAAACTAAGATAAAAATAAATCAATTGAGATGGTTTGGGCATGAATGACAATATAATAGCTAAATCAGTAAATAGTGCTAAAGCCCAAGATAAAAGGCCAAAAGGCAGACCTCAGAGAAAGTGGAAAGAAGATATAAAAGAGGCAATAAAGCATAGAAATTTAACTTTTTTGGAAGAAAACAGAAAATGCCAGGACGGGGCGTCCTGGAGAAAGATCATCTTGGGGATCTGAACCCATACACCGAAAGGTAGAATGGGAGCTGATAAAGAAAAGAAAGAAATATTAAAAATAAAAACACAAAATTTACCTCAAATTCCTGGGATATTGCAAGAGCCAAATTCACTGTAAGGGCAAAAAGCAAGTTTGAAAACAAGTTAAAATGAAGGTAGTGATTCATAATTAATAATATATTTACCATGTATTGAAGCTTAAAACATTGGAAAAGGAAGTATGTCATTTGTATGGGACACTCCGTTTCAAACTAACCAACAGTTCAAAAGTGAGCAACCACAAAATTTGTTATGTCTCCTCATTAATGAAATCTAGAAACTTGATTACATAGTATTCCAAATTCATCCAAACAGCAACTCGATCTTCTTACAATTTTTAGTTTTTTATTTCATTTTTTTAAATATTTTATCCACATCCACAATGGAGTCAAAAGGCGAGCTTGAGGGTTTTGGTAGAATTTTTTACTTTTGCCCAGATTGCCCTGTAAACAGGCAAGGGATCAATATTATTTCATAATGCACAGTGTTGTGATCTGTATCAGGACATCCTTTTCATCGTCTGTCTCTGATGGGACTAGGTGCCAATCCAACTACATGGAACAAGTGGGTAGGTTTTATCTTTTTAAAACACCTTGAAAATTTTTCAATCGACAGAACTTGAATCTACAACTTTTTTTGGTTGAGAGGCCGATGCCTTCCTTCTGGGCTACAGTACAGCACTTCTACAACTCTTTTGAAAGATGAAGCAGCTAGATGCACCAGAGCAGATAGCTTGAACCGGTAAAAAAATACTAAAAGCGCAACATACAATCATCAGATAAAAATTTGCCCGCCCCTACTATGATGTTGTGAACCACAAACATTTAACTTAGGAGCGCATGATATGAAACCTAAAAAACCTGCCCATTACTCACTCAGTGGTCAGATCTTCTCCATACAATTTTTGGGTCTAGAGCAGACACATTTGTGTGTGTGTGTTTGAATAAGGTATAATCACACACACACAGATAATCTGAAGAGGGAGGTGTGAGAGCGAGAGAAGCGACTGAGAGAGCGAGAGAGAGAGAGAGAGAGAGAGAGAGAGAGAGAGAGAGAGAGAGAGAGAGAGAGAGAGAGAGAGAGAGAGAGAGAAAGAGAGAGAGAGAGAGAAAGAGAGAGAGAGAGAGAGAGACAGAGAAAGAGAAAGAGGGACAGAGAGAGAGAGAGAGAGAGAGAGAGAGAGAGAGAGAGAGAGAGAGAGAGAGAGAGAAAGAGAGAGACAGAGACAAGAGAGAGGGGGGGAAGAGAAAGAGGGACAGAGAGAGAGAGAGAGAGAGAGAGAGAGAGAGAGAGAGAGAGAGAGAGAGAGAGAGAGACAGACAGACAGACAGACCGACAGACAGACAGATAGAGATAGACTAAAGACAAAGAGAGAAAAAGATAGAGAAGCAAAATAATGCAAAAATATTAGCATAAAGAATTTATGAACTGAGAAGCAAATGAAACACCTGAATATTTACCTGCTATAGTAGATTTTCCAACACCCCCTTTACCAGATGCCACGACAATGACATTGTCAACTCCAGGAATCGGAAGACGCTTTAGCAGAGCTCTGGTCTTTCTGTCTACGTGGCTTTGATCTTGGGAATAGTTTCTTGTCCATGCATCAGGTGAAACATGTTTTGTTTTTTTTCTTTTAAATTCAACAAATATAAAAGAGAATAATTTTGTTGTTATCGGGTAAACTTTAGCAACATCAAAAAAGTATAGACAAATTAATTATAAATTATATAAGATGAAGGGGAGAAAAACACTCTGAGCGAAAGGAAATGTCAAGACAAATACACAAATCTTACAAGACTCGGCTATCACAGGGACAGTCACTCAAAGGGCATAAACTACACTGTGATCAATCGTTTTGCCATCACTAATTGTGAATACAGTGTTCAATACCGTCATCTGGCTACATACTTAGGTCGGGAATCAGCTGAACTAGATTTTGAATTTTTTAATCTAGTTCTGGGCTACGATGATGCTCTTTTAAAAAAAAATTGATCCATGCATCATGCTAATGACTGAAGGTTTGAAAATCGCACAATCTACATAGATTTAGATCAAATTAAAGATTTATTTTCACAATCTGAACTCAATTAATGCTTTCCTTTGAGGTGCAAAATTATAAAGTGATATATGTACTGCAAAGCCGGGATGAGCATGTAAGCGATTCCATTGCTTCGTATACTGCGCATCACTGTAGTGGTATGTCGAACATTCAACTTCTGTGTACACAAACCTTGGCAGGATACCGAATGGCCTGTGTTAAAGTTAAATTCCTTCAAGGCCCTTAAGGTCCATAGATTCGGAGCGTATCCCAGTTTCTATCGCGTGAAGCGGAACAGATGACAATAATTACTTCCCGGAGAGGATGTTAATCTGACGCAGATTTTAACTCAACACCACGACGAATGACCCGTGTTAGATGTACCAAAAACCATATTGCTGATTCGATTCAGCCTTCGTAGGCACAAGAGCAATACATGTATTATCAATGAATTTCACATAATGAAAGCTCCAAATTATGAAAACTGTGGAAAAAGAGTTTATTTCATGCATTGACTCGGGGAGTGAGTGGCAATGTAAATTCGGTGTGTGTATGTGTGTGTGTGTAACTTGACAGATGTTTGTTTCACAAAACTTTACACCATATGTGGCAATTTCAGGTTAGTTTTAAAGAGAACAGGATGAAACAAAAGTAAAAGAGTCACAGGAAAGAAGCAGGACCTACCAGCAACACATGCCAACCGCCCACACACAACATACAACACACAGAAACAGTGAGTATGTAAATTTGAAGTGAAATCATATTTTCAGTAGGTAATGTAAATATATGATGACATGTAATCAAATATATACAGGCAGGACATGACAAAGACATCAAGAATGAAATGTATTTGAACAAACTAGATTAATAGATGACGAAGATATGAGTTTTAAAGTTTATTTCATGTTAAAGAATTACCAAAACATGCGAGAAAAGAGGCAAATTTGGTTATTTATACATGTAAATTTTTTTAGAAATTAACATCTAAAGACTTATTTCTGTAAAACATTGCTTTGAAAAGAGTGGAGCAATAGATCTTTAGAAAAATAACTCATAGAATGTATTGTTGAAAAATGATCTAATAGTAAAGAGTTGGTGATTCATGAATGGCAAAGAGATAAAATAATGAATACAAAATTCATTAGAATACAGGAATGTGTATCAACATTGCTATTAACATCAATATTATGTTAAATAAAAAACATCAAATGTTTCCAACAGAACCAACGGTGAAGCAAGCACTTAATACAGTAATTCTTTGGTTTATTATTTTTCAACTTTTTGAGCAACTTTTGTTCTTTCTTTATCAGCTCCCATCCTATCTTCCGGTGTATGGGTTCAGATGTCTGAAATGATCTTTCTCCAGGATGCCCTGTCCTGACATTTTCTGTTTCCTTCCAAAAAAGTTAAATTCCTTTGCTTAAATGCCTCTCTAATATCTTCTTCCCACTTTCTCCGAGATCTGTCTTTTGGTCTTTTACTTTGGGTTTTAGCACTGTTTACTTATTTAGCTATTCTATTGTCCTTCATTCTGTTTACATGCCCAAACCATCTCAGTTGATTTATTTCTATCTTAGTTTTTATGCCATCTGCTTTGAATTGATGTTTTATAGGTGTGTTTCTGATTTTGTCTCTTTTAGCTTTCCTTACTACTCTTAGATATTTAATTTCAGTTACTTGTACTCTACTGTGTTCTCTACTATATACAGTTCAGGTTTCACTGCCATAGAGGAGAGTAGGACAATAAACTGTGTTGTATACTGCCATTTTGGTTTTTGTTGACAATTCTTGTTTACCTACAAATGCCCTTTCTAGATGGTTATATATTGTCATTTAAGCAACCATCACCTAAATTGACACTTCCAAACAAAAATTATATATGTAATTTCTCCACTGAGTAACATCACATGCAAAGTTAACAAATGGTACATATCTAAACTCACAGCTTTACGCAGCGACTTTTTGACATTATGAACGTCCTGCACGCTCACTTCCTTTCCGGTGATACTGCGCATTTCCTGCCGGACAGACTTTGGCGGGACATTCAATTCTATCAAATGCTGTGCTACCTTGCGTTCTTCCTTTGTGAAGGATCTTTGTTTGACATATTTATGAAACAATTCAGGTCCTGTAAAAATGAAATGATACTGTGCTCCTGATTAATCCATACACTGAGAACTGTAGCATTTGATTTCATTTGATTTACCCACATCCACTACTAAGGTGATCTCAGGGTTTTTGGTAGGATTTTTATTTTACCGAACTGCCCTGTAAACAATCAAGGGATCTTTAATGTGCACAGTGTTGTGATCTGCACGAGAACTCCTTTTTATCGTTCATCTCCGATGGGACTAGGTGTCGTCGACCTACCTGGACCAGGGGGTAGATTTTGCTCGAAAAAACTCGAGAACATTTTTCAACTGTTGGTGGGGCTGGAACATACTACCTTTTGGTTGAGAGGTCAGCACCTTGCCTTTGGACTACCAAGTCCCCTTAGAACTGTAGCATAATGGATTTAACTACTATCTGACATTTTCTTCTTTCCTTTTTTAATTCAGGCACATATTCAGAGTCTAAAATTGTATAATAACCTAACGCTGAATAATTTGCAGGCTCCCGAAGGGGAAAAAAAGTGTGAAAATATTCTGTTTACTCATTGTTGCAACATAAGGGGAAAAAGCGTGAAAATATTCTGTTTACTAATTGTTGCAAAAGAAGGGGAAAAAGTGTGAAAATATTCTGTTTACTCATTGTTGCAACAGAAGCAGTAGATATCATATGTAAAAACTATAAGACAAGAGAAGATAAAAAATACATTGTTCATGAAGAACATTACACTCTATTCAATTTCCCCCATTCTCCCAATTAATTCACTTTTACTCTCTTTCTAGATGACATTCAATACAGGCCAGGCCAAGACATAATACCCCCGAACAAAAAGCAACCTGCTTAGACTATGATAATAATGGTAATAGGGTGTTCTATGATACGATGATAATAGGGGGGTGTTCTACTTTGACTACGATGATGTTGGATGGTAATAGGGTGTTCTACTTTGACTATGATGATATGGTAACAGGGGTTCTACTTTGATTATGATGATGATGGTAACAGGGTGTTCTACTTTGATTACGATGATGATGGTAATAGGGGTTCTACTTTGACTATGATGATGATGGTAATAGGGGTTCTACTTTGACTATGATGATGATGGTAATAGGGTGTTCTACTTTGATTACGATGATGATGGTAATAGGGGTTCTACTTTGACTACGATGATGATGGTAATAGGGGTTCTACTTTGACTATGATGATGGTAAGGGTGTTCTACTTTTACTGATGATGGTAATAGGATGACATTCAACGATGATGATGGTAATAGGGGTTCTACTTAGACTAGACTATGATGATGATGGTAATAGGGGACTTTGACTACGATGATTCTAGGGGTTCTACTTTGACTATGATGATGATGGTAATAGGGGTTCTACTTTGACTACGATGATGATGGTAATAGGGGTTCTACTTAGACTATGATGATGATGGTAATAGGGGTTCTACTTTGGACTATGATGATGATGGAGGGGTTCTACTTGACTATGATGATGATGGTAATAGGGCGTTCTACTTTGACTATGATGATGATGGTAATAGGGGTTCTACTTTGACTATGATGATGATGGTAATAGGGGTTCTACTTAGACTATGATGATGATGGTAATAGGGGGTTCTACTTAGACTATGATGATGATGGTAATAGGGGTTTCTTTGACTATGATGATGATGGTAATAGGGGTTCTGCTGACTATGATGATGATGGTTGGGGGTTCTACTTTGACTATGATGATGATGGTAATAGGGGTTCTACTTTGACTATGATGATGATGGTAATAGGGGTTCTACTTAGACTATGATGATGATGGTAATAGGGGTTCTAGGGGGTTTCTACTTTGACTATGATGATGGTAATAGGGGTTCTACTTAGACTATGATGATGATGGTAATAGGGGTTCTACTTAGACTATGATGATGATGGTAATAGTTCTACTTTATAATGATGATGGTAATAGGGGTTCTACTTTGACTACTGATGATGATGGTAAAGGGGTTCTACTTAGACAATCTGATGATGATGATGGTAATAGGGGTTCTACTTTGGTAAAGTTGAATGATTGATGGTTAGGGGTTCTAAGACTCAGGATGATGATGGTAATAGGATGTTCTACTTAGACTATGATGATAATGGTAATAGGGGTTCTATAGACTACGATGATGATGGTAATAGGGGGTTCTACTCAGACTAATCATGGTAAAGGGGGTTCGACTTAGACTATGATGATGATGGTAAAGCGGGTTCTGCTTAGACTGCAATGATGATGGTAATAGGGTGTTCTACTTAGACTATGATGATGATGATAATAGGGGGGAAAATCATTTTTGTGTCTTAATCCAATCTGGGTGATGATGGTGGGAAAGCGTGAATGATTTTTAAAGACAATAAAATGATGTGCAATCAATTAAGTGAGACATTCATTGCTGGTTAATCTAACAGAGACAGAAAAGTTGATAATGTTGATCACACAACAAGGACAGGATCATATGAATCAAACCGCCACAGAGGATATGGGGCAAAGTCACCTTCTGTCACAGATACAAATACACTTGACTCAATAATCACCTATTTCATGATTATGTTCCTCACGTAAAACAGTAACCACGATCTTGGTACTGTCTTTGCCAACACATGCGTGAATTTTCGCTTTGCATCCCTCTTTGTTTGATCTGTAAAAAATTAGAAACGAGCACAGTGCAAGTTTGAGAGATATAGTTTCTAAATCTCTAGAAATATTTACATTATTTATCAATGCTATAACGAAATCTAACTTTGCTGTTTCTTCTTCTTCTGCATTTTTAGCTCCTGGGAAATATAGGCCATCAACAAATAATCTCCAATCATTTCTCTCCTGAGCCAGCCTCTCCATAGATTTCCATGTTTGCCCTGTCTTCTCCATCTCTCCCTCCAGTTCTCTTTTCCATGTAGCCCTTGGCCGACCCCTCGATCTTTTACCGTGGGTTCCATGTTAGGCTCTGTCTTGTTATTGTGTTGGGGTCCTTTCTAAGTGTGTCGCCTATCCACTTCCATTTCTTTCAATTTAAATCTTTTTTAGCTTACACTTGTCCAGTTCTTTCCCATAGATTAATGTTTGAGATAACTTCAGGCCAGATATTTTGATAATTCTCCTCAGACATCTATTTATGAATGATTGTATTTTTTGTAGGGTAGTTTTTGAGGTTCTCTATGTTTCTGAGCCGTATGTCAGCACTGACTTGACATTTGAGTTGAATATCCTTAGTTTGATTCTTTCTGGTAAACTCTTGCTGGACCATACCTCATTAAGGTTTAAAAGCCCTTTTCGTGCCTTCTGTATCATGGTTTTGACATCTTCTTCCACACACTAATTGCCATCAATCATGCTACCCAGGTAACAAAATTTGTCCATATTTTCCAGCGGTTCTCCTTTTAGGGTTATTGGCAGAATGTTGCAGGTTTTGCAGTTGCGAAGAGTCTTGGTTTTCTTGTAGTTGTCCCACAGATGATGCTATGATCTCAATGGCATCCGTTTTCTCCTGCATTTGCTTGTGCGTGTTTGTTACTTATTTTGTCATAGTCCATTGAATGCCATTTGTGCTCTCGTCTGTTGCATTTTTCATCAGGAAGTCGATGGCTAGGAGAAACAGAAAGGGAGAAAGAAGACAGCCTTGACGAACTCTCGTCTTGGTACTGAAATATTTAGAGACTTCTCCAGCATGTACTACTTTCGCAGTCATATCTTCATATGATTTCTGTATTATTCTTGTAAGTTTTAAGGGTATTCCATAATGTTGCAGAAGTTTCCAAAGAGAATCTCTATGGAGGCTGTCAAATGCTTGCTCAAAGTCGATAAAATTGATGTATAGTGGTGAATTCCACTCTAACAATTGCTCTACAATGATGCGCAATGTGGCTATTTGGTCAGTATATGATCTATTTTGTCTCTAAATCCTGCTTGCTCATCTCGTAGTTGGGCATCGATTGCCCTTTTAAGTCTTTCAACGATAACCCTGTTGAAAATTTTTCCTGGGACTGACAGTAGCATTATCCACCTGTAGTTAGTGCACTCTTTGAGGTCTCCTTTTTAGGTAATTTGACAACATGACCCTTTTCCAGTCATTTGGAAATTCTTCCTTTTCCCAGATCTTTGTGAATAGGCTATATATAACATGGTAACGGTGCACTCTGTGTTTGTTATCAGTGCTTCTCCAAGTATACCATCCGGCCGGTCCTGCTGACTTTCCATTCTTAATCTTTCCGATTGCGTGTTGAATCTCAGCTGGTGTTGGGGCAACTGTAGCTATATTTAGGTCTTCTATGGCCTCTTCTATGTTTGGGGGTTGTGCAGGTGGTGGTCGATTCAGCAGTTCTGAGAAGTGTTCCTTCCAACGAGACATTTGTTCCTCTTTTGTGGTAAGAAGATTGCAGCTTTTGCTTTTTATGACTCTACTTCCTTGCCTGTATTTCCCTGTTAGCTTCTTAGTTACAGCATAGACATCTCTCATATTTCACTTTTCTCCCGCTTCACTGGTCTCTTTGGCTAATTCTTCAAAATAATTTCTTTTGTCTGTTCTTACACTTTTCTTTACTTGAGCATTGGCCTCTGTGTATAAGGCTTGGGATTGGGCCTTGGTTGCTCTGGTTCTTGACATAATTAGCTGCATTTTTGCTTTCCTGCATGTTTCTATCTTTATGGAGATCTCTTGAGAAATCCATTTTTTCTGGGGTTATTGTTTCTTGCTGAGCGTTTCTCACATGTTGCTGTCCACACATCTTTCAGGTCCCTCCAATAGTCTTCTATGTTAATATCCTCTAGTCCTTTCAGAGCCTCAAATCGATTAGAAATTGTCAGAGAAAATTCTTCTTTTTCCTTTCTTCCCTTAGAAGGCTGACAGCGTATTTCCTCTTGGGTATAGTTGTTGGTGTGTCTCTGCATTGTTTCAGTCTAAATTTTACTTTCCCTACAACAAGATGGTGATCCGAACTGACTTGTGCTCCTTGATGAACTTTAACATCGCTGAGAGAGGATCTAAATCGTTTGTTGATACACAGATAGTCAGTTTATTTGGTTCTGTGTCTTTTGATCTGGTGAAACCTAAGTGGCAAGGTGTATTCTTTTGTGCTTCAAAAGATTGCCTCTGCCTCCTATCATAGGTTGTAGGTTGCACACATGTCCACAAAAAGTTCTCCGTTTTCATTCATTGTCCCTAATCCGTGCTTTCCCATGACTTCTTCAAATCCTTTGTTGTCATCCCCTATTTTGGTGTTGAAATCTCCCATTACTATTGAAATGTCCCTCGGCTAGATGTCTTCCAGCTTTTGCATGAGCTGTTTGTAGAAATCTACTTTGACATCTTCCTCCTTGTCATTCGTTGGGGCATAGCATTGGATGACATTTAGATTTATTCGTCGGTAGCTGGTTCTAAAAATCCGAGGTCCCATTGGTTTCCATGAAAAAAGTGAGAGGAGAGGAGATCACGGTCAGTCAGCAAGAGAGAGAGTGCGATTATGACTGCCAAGCTTTCATTTCACAATGCTCTGATTTCAACAAAACTGTGCACACAAATCAAGCCTGATTGAATATTTCTGACTTATGCACAATGCTTTCCATTTCAGATGCTCTGTGTACTGATACTGCACACAAGCCAAAAACAATGCTTTCCAAACAAGTCTGTAAACACAAAACAAAAGGCCTATGATTTCAACAAAACAAAATGAATTGACACAGGCAAATCAGGCAGGTGTTACGCATATGTGCAAAAACAAAACACTGTAGCAGTTTTAATGCAAACTGTCACTCTCACATGTAGACTTAATAGATCTAGATCTGACCATAGAGTTTCCACTTGGATACATCTGAAGAATTGATGTCACGGTGACACAAGAAATGGTTGACGAGATAGCAATATATTGTCACAAAATGTTTATAATGGAAATCAAGCAAAAAAAAGGGGGATCCTCCCACCTGATTCATGAGAACCCAGATGGGGAAAAAAGGGAGAGGAAGCAGTTTAAGTTTAGGGGAGTCTCTCCCAGATTACGCGAGAACCCAGTGGGGGGGGTTCAGGAGGGTGACACGTCCCCCTTCCCTGAATACAAGTCATAAGATAGATTATAGATACATTAATACTCAATATAATATATATACTACTAGATCTAGACCCGATAGTTAATTATATATTTGGCATTTATAAATTAAAATAACTTGCCCAGGTTTTCAGTTGCATTCACTCCCAGAATACAAATATAATGTAAACAAACTGACGGATCAATTCTCACAGGGTGCCAAAGTCTGAACTTGATCTAGGAGATAAGACATCTAGATCTGGATAATTAATTATCTAGACGATCTAGATCTAGATATGTAGTCTAAAAGTATATATACGCTAGGCTAGAATAGATTACACACTTAAATCTCAGATCAAAGTAGATTCAAAGTCATGACTTAGATTAGATCTAGACTCTACTAGATCTAGCTCTAGACCTAAGATCGAGATCTAGATTATCTAGATCTATGAGTGTTATTACAATAAAATATATTTCAGTCTAGAGTCATATACTTTAACTAGATGTAGAAATATCTATCGAGGCCTAGCTTTATATTTAGATCTAAAGAAGGTTCATTCCAACTTACTTTGTCTGACGGATTCCTTTTCCTCCGGGGTAAACACTCCTCGGTGAGTACATTGGTACGTTTGATACAAGTACCTGCCATCCTTCTTCTTGGAAGAGCGTTTGACAAACGGCTGGTAGGTTTTTAAACAATATTCTTCTACGGCTTCAAAAAATCTCCCAAGAATCGAACTGAGAAAACAATGTTAAACGTGTTTTCTCAGCAGCCATCATTGCACGGTTTCACCGAATAAGCGCCGACTTCCGCGTCCCGGATTTGCGGTATATGTATCAAGTATGTACTGCGGTACATCTAACAAATAACATTGGCTAGCATGCCGGGTTGAAATATCGATAAATTGATATGTACTAAAATATCGTATCGTATCGAAGTCGAAACATAAATTTCAGGCGTAGATAAAGACAAACAGTGAGGCAAGGGGCATGTTGGAAGTGAAGGTCAGGACATAAGATAATATGAAAGCCCCATAGAAACCTAAGACGAGACAAATACAAGGAATAGACAGAACAAAATCATGGGGATCGAACCTGCGACCTCTGCGTCGGCACCCATCGCTTCGCCATGAAAAGAAAGCGTGCTACCAACTTAGCTACCTACGCTTGCTCTAATCTTGAGGAATTTCATTACCAAAGTCTTTCGCACGAATCCAGTCATGACTAGCAGTCATATTCGCTGACAGTTCGTTCCCCCAGTAGCCTAGACTACAATTTTTTCTAGATCTAAACCTAGTAATTATTTAAACAACCATTGAACATTGACGAGTAAACACATTACAATATATAGTATGCCTCTGAAATAATCTAACGTAGATAAAGACAAACAGTGAGGTCATGACACGTCTTTGTTTCTATGGGGTTTTCATATTATCTTATGTCATGACCTTCAACATATATTTCAATATTTTGCTATTTTCTTTCCCAGATCATGCAAAATAAAACCAATAAAAAAAGCAAACGGACAAAAAACCCAACATCTGTAGCGTTTAAACATGCACTCAGTATATAATTATATTTTTTTATTAAGCATCGTATCTACCTGTCTATCCTTTAATTCATTTTCTTCGTTCTAGAAATAAATGTAATCCAATGAAGACCCAATAATGACTTAACAAAATGAAACAAAAAACCCACATTAAAAACATTAGTCTTCCAGACAAAATAAAAATACCCCCCCCCCCCCCTCCTAAACTCCCGTCTGTTTAGGTCACGATATCGAAGGCATCTATCAATTTTCAAATATCGATATGTTCTCTTGGTAATCAAGTATCGAAATCAAACTTACTGATATCGCCCTACACTACATTCGTGTCTTGACCTCTGCGGGGTATCGAAATGTTTACTTCTGTGTGCCGATTTTGCGGTAGGCCTACATGTACCATTTAGAAATCAAACCGGTACACTGTACTTCCAATCTCCATTTAAATCACAATCTGAAATTGGGGTAAATGGCTCTTACCCAAATGTTGACTTTTCCATTTTCCAAACGTTGAACTTCTCCTGCTTGTGACTTTAACTGGTCGGTCTTTGACGTCGATTGAAAGTGACGGGCAGTCTTGGGTTTCAGTAACTGTAGAGCTAGAAATGGTGATTTTTTAAATGTTTTCGTGCATCCTAACGGAAAGGACGAGTTACCGTTATAGTGTTTAACTAAAGATTTGCAAATGTGTGCAACGTTTAAAGACATCGTAGTAGCAGCTTTGTCGCACACTATCAACCATGAAAGTGAGAGCACGCTTAGTCTATAGATCTATTATAGAACTAGACTCCTCTGTTGTAGGCCTAATAACGTCTGGGAGTGAGTGAGAGCTCGCGTGTCCTTTTCAGCTTTTCGTTTCGTTTCACCTTTCGATTTTTGCTTTCCATAGCAAAACGAGTTCCAATTTCTGTGAATGGGACGTAAACAAAAAGGCAGAGCCTAATCGGTCGCATTGCCCGCAATGTACAAGATAATTAGTTACTAACTAATACACAGTTTTATAACTTTTATTTTTTAACGAAACAGAATGTTTCACTGACTGTGTGTGTTAAGAAGTGACGTATTAAGAAGCTTAAAGTAGAAAGGAGGGGGGGGATGGAGACTCATGCAGAACAAGAGAGACAAAGAAAATGGAGGGAGGAAGAGAGGCTGAGACTGCAAAAGAAAATAAAGAGAGAGAGAGAGAAAGAAGAGAGAGAGAGAGAGAGAGAGAGAGAGAGAGAGAGAGAGAGAGAGAGAGAGAGAGAGAGAGAGAGAGAGAGAGAGAGAGAGAGAGAGAGAGAAGGAGATAGAGAGATAGTGACAAGAGGGGGACTTGAGAGAGAAAGAGAGATGGAGGAAAATGCAGGGAGAGAGAGAGAGAAGAAAGCGAACGGAGAGAGAGAATCAGAAACAGAGGAAATTGGAGGGAGGGAGAGAAAGCCACAGAAAGAGAGAGGAAAGTGAAGAGAGTAGAGGAGGGCAGAGAGAGAGAGAGCGAGAGAGAGAGAGAGAGAGAGAGAGAGAGAGAGAGAGAGAGAGAGAGAGAGAGAGAGAGAGAGAGAGAGAGAGAGAGAGAGAGAGAGAGAGAGAGAGAGAGAGAGAGAGAGAGAGAGAGAGAGAGAGAGAGAGGGAGAGAGAGAGAGAGAGTGAGCAGCTAGATAGCTATATATATAATAATATGTGTCACCATGCAGTGAGTGTATCACCATACAACAAATCAAGTGAGTGTATTACCATACAGCAAATCAAGTGGGTGTATTACCATACAGCAAATTAAGTGAGTGTATTACCATGCAGCTAGTCAAGTGAGTGTATTACCATGCAGCTAGTCAAGTGAGTGTATTACCACACAGCAAATCAAGTGAGTGTATTACCACACAGCAAATCAAGTGAGTGTATTACCATGCAGCTAGTCAAGTGAGTGTATTACCATGCAGCTAGTCAAGTGAGTGTATTACCATGCAGCTAGTGAAGTGAGTGTATTACGATGCAGCTAGTCACGTGAGTGTATTACCATACAGCAAATCAAGTGTGTGTATTACCATGCAGCTAGTCAAGTGAGTATATTACCATACAACAAATTGAGTGTATTACCAGCTAGTCAGCATGCAGTTAATCAAGTGAGTGTATTACCATGCAGCTAGTCAAGTGAGTGTATTACCATGCTAGTCTAGTGTATTCATGCAGCTGAGTGTATATTACCATGCACCTAGTAGTCAAGTGAGTGTATTACCATGCAGCTAGTCTAGTCAGCTAGTCAAGTGAGTGTATTACCATAGTCAAGAGTGTATTGCCACCACACAGTTAATCAAGTGTGTATTACCATGCAGCTAGTCAAGTGAGTGTATTACCATGCAGCTAATCAAGTGAGTGTATTGCCATGCAGCTAGTCAAGTGAGTGTATTACCATGCAGCTAGTCAAGTGAGTGTATTACCATGCAGCTAGTCAAGTGAGTGTATTACCATGCAGCTAGTCAAGTGAGTGTATTACCATGCAGCTAGTCAAGTGAGTGTATTACCATGCAGCTAGTCAAAATTACCATGCAGCTAGTCAAGTGAGTGTATTACCATGCAGCTAGTCAAGTGAGTGTATTACCATGCAACTAGTCAAGTGAGTGTATTGCCATGCAGCTAGTCAAGTGAGTGTATTACCATGCAGCTAGTCAAGTGAGTGTATTGCCATGCAGCTAGTCAAGTGAGTGTATTACCATGCAGCTAGTCAAGTGAGTGTATTACCATGCAGCTCAAGTGAGTGTATTGCCATGCAGCTAGTCAAGTGAGTATTACCATGCAGCTAGTCAAGTGAGTGTATTACCAGCTAGTCAGTGAGTGTATTCAAGTGAGTGTGTATTACCATGCAGCTAGTCAAGTGAGTGTATTACCATGCAGCTAGTCAAGTGAGTGTATTACCATGCAGCTAGTCAAGTGAGTGTATTACCATGCAGCTAGTCAAGTGAGTGTATTACCATGCAGCTAGTCAAGTGAGTGTATTACCATGCTGCTAGTCAAGTGAGTGTATTACCATGCAGCTAGTCAAGTGAGTGTATTGCCATGCAGCTAGTCAAGTGAGTGTATTACCATGCAGCTAGTCAAGTGAGTGTATTACCATGCAGTTAATCAAGTGAGTGTATTACCATGCAGCTAGTCAAGTGAGTGTATTACCATGCAACTAGTCAAGTGAGTGTATTGCCATGCAGCTAGTCAAGTGAGTATATTACCATGCAGCTAGTCAAGTGAGTGTATTGCCATGCAGCTAGTCAAGTGAGTGTATTACCATGCATAGTCAGTTAGTCAAGTGAGTGTATTACCATGCAGCTAGCTATTTCAGGTGAGTGTATTACCATGCAGCTAGTCAAGTGAATGTATTACCATGCAGCTAGTCAAGTACAGCAAATCAAGAGTGTATTACCATGCAGTAAGTCAAGTGAGTGTATTACCATGCAGCTATTTCAAGTGAGTGTATTACCATGCAGCTAGTCAAGTGAGTGTATTTGCCATGCAGCTAGTCAAGGAGTTTATTACACCATCAAGTGAGTGTAGCAGCAATCAAGGAGTGTATTACCATTCCAAATCAAGTTACCATGCAGCTAGTCAAGTGAGTGTATTACCATGCAGCTAGTCAAGCCATACATCAAATGAGTGTATTACCATGCAAGCTAGTCAAGTGAGTGTATTACCATGCAGTCTAGTCATGCAGCTGAATGTATTACCATGCAGCTAGTCAAGTGAGTGTATTACCATACAGCTAGTCAAGTGAGTGTATTACTATGCAGCTATTACCATACAGCAAATCAAGTGAGTGTATTACCATGCAGCTAGTCAAGTGAGTGTATTGCCACACAGCAAATCAAGTGAGTGTATTACCATGCAGCTAGTCAAGTGGGTATATTACCATGCAGAGTGTATTGCCACTGCACAGCAAATCAAGTGGGTGTATTACCATGCAGCAAATCAAGTGAGTGTATTACCACACAGCTAGTCAAGTGAGTGTATTGCCACTACACAGCAAATCAAGTGGGTGTATTACCATACAGCAAATCAAGTCTTGTTGGTGTATTACCATACAGCAAATCAAGTGGGTGTATTACCACAGCTAGTCAAGTATATTACCATGCAGCAAGTCTGTATTATTGCAACTAGTCACATTTACACATCAAATTAAGTGAAATGCCGGTGTATTACCATGCAGCTAGTCAAGTGAGTGTATTACCACTACACACCAAATCAAGTGGGTGTATTATGTCTGTGTCTGTCTGTCTGTCTCTCTCTCTGTCTCTCTGTCTCTGTCTCTGTCTCTCTGTCTCTCCATGCTCTCTCTCTCTCTCTCTCTCTCTCTCTCTCTCTCTCTCTCTCTCTCTCTCTCTCTCTCTCTCTCTCTCTCTCTCTCTCTCTCTCTCTCTCTCTCAAATCAAGTGGCTGTATTGCCATATAAGCAAATCAAATGGGTGTACATTGTTTACTATAGCAGCTAGTCTTAAAGTAACAAAGTGTCAGTTTGCCATTACACAGCAAATCTTAGAGTCAGGAGTGTATTACCATACAGCAAATCAAGTTGGGTGTATTACCATACATCCTACTCAAATCAAGTGAGTGTATTACCATGCAGCTAGTCCTACAATTCTCAATTGATTCGCTTGGAATTTGTCCAGCTGCTTTGTATCATTACTAAAACTCCCATGTTGGATTTGAGTTACTTTTGTACTTTCTGAGAAATTCATGACTGAAATTCAAATTTCAAGCCTTAATTTTGAAAATTTGTGAAAAACTATACAAGATATTAAAAAAAAAGTTATATACGAGATTCAGGATAGATTGAATTTCTATGCGCAAAATTATAAACCTCTAAGGACCACTAAGTTTTTGAAAATTGCCAAAAGTGACTCGTTTTGCAGCAGAAGTCAAGATGGTGGCCGTTACCATGACAACTAAATTTTTTAAATTTTATTTCCTTTGACTTTGCCACTCATTTATAAAGCTTTAAATCGTACATCTTTTCAAACTAAACAAAATCGTCTTCAGGACCTGCCCGTCTCCGTATGATGTACTGTTCCTACTCAAACAGAGGACGATGAGATTGAGAATGTGTCATGGTCTGCGGTTTCTTTGATATTTACCCCATTCCACCATGCGGTGATCTCAAAGAATTAAGAGGAAACAGCAAGATAAAAGATAAGTATTACGAGAGAGAGAGAGAGAGAGAGAGAGAGAGAGAGAGAGAGAGAGAGAGAGAGAGAGAGAGAGAGAGAGAGAGAGAGAGAGAGAGAGAGAGAGAGAGAGAGAGAGAGAGAGAGAGAGAGAGAGAGAGAGAGAGAGAGAAAGAGAGAGAGAGAAGAGAGAGAGAGAGAGAGAGAGAGAGAGAGAGAGAGAGAGAGAGAGAGAGAGAGAGAGAGAGAGAGAGAGAGAGAGAGAGAGAGAGAGAGAGAGAGAGAGAGAGAGAGAGAGAGAGAGAGAGAGAGAGAGAGAGAGAGAGAGAGAGAGAGAGAGAGAAAAGATGCTGGGGGGTGGGGGTGGGGTATTAATAAAAAAACAATTCAATGTCTCAACACAACATCAGTAAAATAGCAACAGCACAAGTTATCCACCATCCCTCCCCACCCACCCACCACCACAACCAACAATAAGAAAAAACAACAACAAAAGTGACTTCATCTACTTCGTTAGGCCTTTACATGAAAATAAAAAAACAAGCAAAGTCAAAAGATCCACTTGAATTTGATTAGGCATGTATTGCTAAAAGTCTGTTAATTAAACACGTCTTGAAAATGCACTTGGTGAGGTGGGGTGATGTGCCACACATGCACAGAGAACTCCAGTTGTAAGCCTTCATCACGATCAAAGGAAATTTGATTATTATCATATCTTAATATAATGCAATTATGTGGCGTCGGTGGCTAGTGGTTAGGACTGCCAGACTTTGGGGTCGTAAGGTCCGGTTGGCAGAACTGTATTGATACATCAAATCAAGTGAGTGTGTTCCTAGTTATGGGTGTTATTACCAGAAATACACTTAACATATTAACATTTCCCTACTAGTTTGGGAGTAAAAGCCTGCGTCAACTAGTCTGCCCAGCAGACATGAGTTGATTATTATCATCTCTTCCGTTTCACGCTATAGAAACTGGGATAAGATCCGGTTCTGTGAGCCTTAATAGCCTTGAAGAAACATATTTAGTAGTAATATTATGCATTTGGTATCCATTGTGAACAACTATTTGTTAGTAAAGTTGCCCTGTCTCGTCGGTAAGATAACACTTTATTAAACATAATAAGAAAGATTCTATGTAGCAAAATATATTGTGTAGGTCTTGTCGAGAACATTTGATCTAAATCTGGCCCAGTGGTTTAATGTTGTGATTGTGTGTATTTCTTTCGTTTTTACAGTTGAAATTTAACTCGTCCACTACTGTTGGTGATCTCAAGGTGAATTTAGAAGAAGCAGCAAGATGAAAGTTGAAAAAAAGGAAAAGAAAGAGGTAGGGCCAACCGCCCACGATTGTCACATATACATGTGTAGATTAGGATGTGTGTTTTTGTGGTGGTGTGTCACAATGACTATAGATTAGGTTGGGTGTGTTTTTGTGGTGGTGTGGTCACAATGACTATGCATAGATTAGGTGTGTTTTTGTGGTGAATTGTGGTCACAATGACTATGTATAGATTAGGGTGTGTGTTTTGTGGTGGTGTGGTCACAATGACTCTACTGCTAGGTTCGTTTGCCGATGCATGCCTGTTTGCAATTTCTGGAAAAGCGACAGTATTAAAACTTGTGAGCCTGATGTCTCGCGTCGTTGACGATCTCGTTCTGGTTGTCGTCGAAGAGCCCCAAGTATAGTTATTATCGACATCTAAATATCGAAGTCGATTGAAGCCTTGAACTGAAGCGTTTTGGTGGCTAAGAAGTGATTTATAAAGAGTTGCCTCCCTTGGCTTATTAAAAAAACAAAACGAAATGATACAAAAATATTATTGATTGATTACTTAGCTATCATTAGCAACATTTCATCATGCTAACGTCACATGACATACCTATAGGTCATCTGTAGAATTTACGGAAAATCTGAGCCTTATCAGTTGAGCAATAAAGACGCTAGATGGAAACGCATCTTTGACTTGTTCGCATCTAATAATAGTTAATACATGTAATAGGTTACAATGACATACTATGATGTAAATACTTTTCTCGAGTATGTGTTTAAAATAGGCGTTGTTAAAACATAAACATATAAATGTCACAGCTCTCTTTAATACATGTACTCGTACTTATAACATCAAGCAAGCAGCAAAGATGTGGCAACAAAAACGTTTTTGTGTTAAAAATCATGAATCTTGTAATCAGAAGACCTTCTTCATTCTTGACTACGAAGTTGAGTTAAATGGGAGTTGATTTTCTGGTCGAAGAGCCCAGATATTCCTTGATGCCATCGACTTCAGCCACTCTATCTCTGAGGTTGCAACGACAGGGAATCGTGACAGGATCTCTGGTCGTTCTAACTGCAATGTCGTCGTTGCGGCATAAATGGCAAGATCGCCAACGGATAGCTGAAAACAAGACAAATGGACGATATATGTATATAGATCTATATATTTATGTAAGTGTAAGTATATAAATAAATGAAAAAAACTGATTAATTAATCTATTAATTAATTAACTAACTAAATAATCAATTAAATAAATAATATAAGTAAGTAACCAATTAGTAAACATTAATTAATTAATAAATAGTACAGAGATAAACTACTAAATAAATAAAAAGGTAAAAAATAAAAAAAAAAAATAGATGCATATATAAATGACAAAATAAATGTATCACACAATATTTACTCAGATATATATATATATATATATATATATATATATATATATATATATATATATATATATATATATATATATATATATATATATATATATATATATATATGTATATAATGTATATGAATAGTCTTTGACATAGTTGCTATTTTGTTTATGTTTGTACATAATGTATTATTATAATTTATACATCTATGTATGTATCTAAACCAGTTATAGTGGAGTCAGTTAATGCAAAAATTGTGCAAATTGTGGTAAAAACACCAAACGTGGCAATATTGTAGCTAATACCAATATAAATATAAATGGTTACTGATATAGAACCGCCTTGAGAAAGTACTATGAATGACCAAAACTGACCAGTGAAATGTCCACTATATTTGTATAGTAAAAAACTTCCTGAGCTGACCAAACTGTGAGAACAACGCGTATAATCGTCAATAAATGCTTCATGGAAGGGCAGAGTAAAGTTATCATAACTTATTATTGACAAGCGCAAAACTATGATGACCGTTTGACAGTGATTGACCAAAACTGACCAGTGAAATGCCCACTTTATTTGTATAATTAAAAAAACTTCCTGATCGTTAATGAATGCCTCATGAAAGGGCAGAGTAAATTTATCATAACTAATTATTGACAAGCGCAAAAACTATGATGACCGTTTGACCGTGAATTACCAAAACTGACCAGTGGAATGTCCACTTTATTTGTATTTTTAAAAAAAACTTCCTGGGCTGACCAAATTCTGAAAACAACGTATAATCGTCGATAATTGTTTTATGGAAAGGCGGAAAAAAGTTATCATAGCTCACTATTGACAAACTATGATGACCGTTTGACCGTGAATGACTAAAACTGACCAGTGAAATGTCTACTTTATTTGTATATAAAAAAACCTTCCTGATCGTCAATAAATGTCTCATGGAAAGTCAGAGTAATTTATCATAACTTATTACTGATAAGTGCTATGACTATGATGACCGTTTGATCGTGAATGACAAAACTGACCATTGAAATGTACTTTTTTATTTTATTTTGTATATATAAGAAATAAATTTCTAGACTGACCAGATTTTGAGAATTACGCGTGTATAATGTCTGAGAAATCGTGTGTGAATGTGTTATGGAAGGACAGAGTGGGTTTATCATAACTAACATTGACAAGAGCAAACACTATGATGACCGTATGACCAGTGTTACTGAACGTCCGAATAAATTGACCATTTGACCAATTGAACAAAACACCAAGATTTAAACAGAAAATTGAAATATAAGTATTTGGGTTTACTTATACTTCACAATCAAGACGACAAAATGATAGTAATAAGTCCTGAACTGACCATGAGACTGACCAATACAGAAAACAAAATTCCATTGTTTACTAATGGGTGTTACAATTTGTTAAATTTAATCTTATTTCACATTTGAACTAACATGAAATTGTGAAGAGGAAAACATGTGTAAGGAGAAAACATCGTGTATCGTATTCGTGGTCACATAATATTGACCATAATGACCACTAGAGAAATTGCTTTAGTCTTCTGGCCAAGGTAAGTGGTTGTTATTTGTTTAAAATTATACTCTTATTTACAAAGAAAGTCACCTAATTACATAAGAACGCAAAATATCTTACTCAGCACCGGAATCTACAAAAAAATCATACATCAACTTTAAGAGCATTACTTTGTCACTCACAGATACAAACAGACACACACACACACACACACACACACACACACACACACACAAGTAAATACAAGAGCACATAAACAAACACACTTTAAAATGTACACTTGGTGCATCGTGGTATACAAATCTTATTTTTTCCTAGTTACATGCAAGACCCTCCACAAAAGCACATTTCTGTACAAGGTAACACAGCCTTCCTGCAGCCACAGGTTGTTCTATACACTTTACAGCAGCCACATTTGATCAGTTCCTGACAGGATTTGGATGCTTTAGGCATAGGTGTCCAGAATGGAGCAAGGCAATTGTCATTGAGAATCCAGCCCCATTCAGTGGGAATTTCTTTTGAGTTTGTAGCTGACAGAGAATTTCAGCCATTGTGTGTAATTAATTTTGAGGTCCATGGCAACCAGCAAAGGCGTTAATCGATAAAGTGAATCTACATATTATAATTCAACATCTCCTTCTCTTACTGGTCTGATGAATTTTAAGATCGTGAGCTCAGTTTCAAGGATCAATGACTAGTAGAAAAATGTTCCACGACATTCCTTTGATTCCTTGCACCATATTTTGAAAGCTTTGTCGTTTCTAATTGTTTCATCGTCAATTGCCTGAAGGTATGCGTCTTGTTGGAGACAATAACGAGCTGCGGTGGTAATTTCATGCGCATGCCTGCAACGTTTGAGATGAGAAGCTTTCAACATTGAATCTGCTGTACCAGGGCACACAGTCCAGGTTTTGTTATCGTTTATCCTCCACTTCCGCCAAGTGCAGATCCAACCATTTTAAGAAGAGCCATCCTCTATATGCATGCCACCAAGAAAATATCAATTTTGTTTTCTCCATATTCTCCTGGCCATGTCCATTGAACTTGTTTGGAAAGCGCGTTATAATGGTTGTTCAACTGCAATGACTGGTGTCTGTCCTGGGTTGAGATATTCAACAGCTCTTCTTAATGACTCCATACAATGCTTCACGGTGGTGATATGATTGGCGCTGTCATACAACATGGGTAACATACTGATTATCGAAATGTCCCATGCTTCATTTTCTGTAGCAACAGCATTGAAAGCTACAAATTTTAGGTTTTCCGATGAAGCTTGCAGTTTTTCTGAGACGTGCTGTAACCATGTGCTCTGCCGGCAGAATGTGACTAAAAATTATAGGTTAGTGAATGCTGCACTTGAAAATGTTTGGAATCTGCATCACTTCTGTAAATTCTGTTGGCAAATCCTTTACATTCTTGCATGAATGGCTAATGTTTTATGTCTTCCTTGGGATGCCAGGCTGTTCTTCTGTTGAATGTTGAAATAAGGACATCCATGTGCCATGAAAAGAATCTTTGGCGGTAGTCGATGATGGGTTATAATCAATATTGTCCACAGCAGCAGTTGTAAAAACTTTTTCCGCAATGATGATGGACAAACAACACCCTCGGATTCATACTCAGGGCATACAGAATTGGCAGTGTCCGTTAAAAAAGTCATGACTCACGTATATGAGACACAGATGCCTAAGTGAAAAAGTGTATCAACTAAACCTTTCGATCGTGTTTGGCCGTGGATTTTTAGTCCAACGTATAGAGGGATTGACATTTCTTTGTACTTACTATAGCGTTTCTGTTTCTCTGCGCTGTCAGTTTCTGCTCTTGCTCTCTGTACAGAGTTAAAAATGATAAGTTGACTGAGTGTCATTGCCTCTTTCTGGCAAATGCTTAGATTATCTTCTACACTACTTCCTGTCAATATCATTTTCATCAACACCAGCAGAGAATGGGGGTCAGTCAATGAGATTTGAAAATGTTCCTTCAAAAGTGAATACTTGATGGTTGATGATATCTCTCCGGGTTCGTTTTGCTGAGTGCATAATATTGACTGCATGACTATCAGACTTGCCTTCTAAAGCTGTCTTCATCAAACTATGAACATCATCTTGGAAATACAACAAAACATATCTACCTTGGCTTGTCTCCTGAAGGTTTGCAAGTTGTTGAAAAAGCCTTTCTTTCAAACGGGTGGTATGTCTTCTCTCAGTTATTTTTATCTCATATTCTTTAAACGCTCATTGTACATTTTCCCGATGTGTCGCAAGTTTGTAAATTCTTGACGTGTCCTCCGAAACGCCCTCCTCCAGAAACGAGACAAGTTCTGCTAGAACTGTATTTTCCACTTGGTGTATATCCGGTTCGATAGCGTGCCTTTCCTTACTTTATGACACAAAGTTAGCAGGACATTTTCGATTATAATGAACCTCTTGCGTAACTATATGGCCATGTGTAAATTTTGCCAGTAGCTTTGCGTCTTTTGTTTTCTCTGCAATCATTTTACCTTGTCGCTTACCTCTAAAGTCATGACAGAATGCAGTTCATTTCTATCATCTTCCTCCTTTTCACAGAGCATTTTGTTGTTGTTGCTCTGTTAGTTTCTATTGCCGAAATTCCAACGCTGGATGTAGAAGACGCACATCTACGTGTTTGTGCTTTATGGCCAGTTTTGTCAGTGTGAAGAAATGTGTCAGAGGAGGAGCTTTCAGATACCTTTTTCATCAACCATTGAAGTTTGGTGTTCTTGAATCTTGCACAACATGATTTGTGCCCATGGCAGCATGCTCCGTAAAGGTTGTTGCAAGATCATCTCCTTCATCCATTGATGAAATGGCTAAGGTTAACTCATCTTCCGTCATGTGGCAAAGAAATTCGTGTATGATCATTTCGAAGATTTTGTACCCTTGAACTTTGAAACGTTTTTTTTTTGGGCAGGACATTCATGTGTATCGGTCTGGCATATAATACATTTAGTACATTCAAGGGTTTCTTTAAAAGTCCTTTTAGACATTATCGATGAGATGTAAAGATCAGTTCAAAACGATCTTAAAATGAGATTCAGCATTAGAACACAGAATGAATGATTTCACTAAAATTAGATATCAAAGGTCATGTCCGACACTCATCATCAATGTATATCGTTTGTTGTTGACAAGGGTTATATATAAACGTCACGTGTTTGTTCTTGTTTTATATGGAGTTGTCATTTACTGTCATATTTCGAAACGGAACAAATGTGGACTCGTATTATCATTTTAACCAGCAACAAACAGAACTCTGTTGTTAAGAAGGCAGCGGCAAATTTTATCCCGGAGACACGGAACAAATTTGAGTGAACACCGTTTTGAACGCTGACACATTTTCACACACTGCAAGAGGGACATACCAAAGACGGCTGACGTTGAGTTGGATAACGTTCAACACGCATGGATTAAATACTAATTCTATAACAAATAAAATTTTTTAATCTAATACTTAATTTGTATTTCCACGCGACGACTAAGAAATTTGAGTCGCTTAATTCAAATATGCAATCAGATTTCACGGAGACAAGTCCCTAAACTGTTATGTTATGTTCAAAAATTTTCTCGGGGACGGGGATTGGGGGGGGGGGGGGAGGGTCTACGTCATCATTTCCGTTTCTCGATATCGATACAGGTCTGTGTGTGTTTGTATCTGTCTCTGTGTGTGTGTGTGTGTGACTGTGTGTATACTGTAAGTTTGTGCGCATTGGTGACATGACAAAATAAAGGGTTGAAATAGTTGTGACAGAGACCAATGCGGTGTTCTGTATTTAAAATATGCCATAAAAATGTTATCGACATTTTCAGATGCATCTAACTCTCTTAGTAGTCATTTGTCAGCGTGGTTCTATATCACATTTTGTTCGTCTTTCAAGATAGATAGATAGATAGATAGAGAGAGAGAGAGAGAGAGAGAGAGAGAGAGAGAGAGAGAGAGAGAGAGAGAGAGAGAGAGAGAGAGAGAGAGAGAGAGAGAGAGAGAGAGAGAGAGAGAGAGAGAGAGAGAGAGAGAGAGAGAGAGAGAGAGAGAGAGAGAGGAGAGAGAGGGAGAGAGAGGAGAGAGAGGGAGAGAGAGAGAGAGAGAGAGAGAGAGAGAGAGAGAGAGAGAGAGAGAGAGAGAGAAGAGAGAGAGAGAGAGAGAGAGAGAGAGAGAGAGAGAGAGAGAGAGAGAGAGAGAGAGAGAGAGAGAGAGAGAGAGAGAGAGAGAGAGAGAGAGAGAGAGAGAGAGAGAGAGAGAGAGAGAGAGAGAGTGAGAGAGAGAGAGAGAGAGAGAGAGAGAGAGAGAGAGAGAGAGAGAGAGAGAGAGAGAGAGAGAGAGAGAGAGAGAGAGAGAGAGAGAGAAGAGAGAGAGAGAGAGAGAATAGAGAGGGAAGGGGAATATCACTTGCAGAGTGGACATACTTGAAACATTATGCTCTGTGCAAATTATATTACGCATTTATGAATAGTATAATATGTGCATGATGAGTAGTTGTGTGTTTGGGAGTTGTGTTTGCATGCGTGTGTATGTAACGTAAAACTGTTTCACCTTCAAATTTGAGTCGGGTTTTTTTCATCTTTATATGAACTATATTAGTTCAATGTAATTTGCTGTAACCACCAATCATTTTCTTTTTGATGTGAACGATATTAGTTCAATGTAATTTGCTATAACCACCAATCATTTTCATCCTTATGTGAACGATATTAGTTCAATGTAATTTGCTGTAACCACCAATCATTTTCATCCTTATGTGAACGATATTAGTTCAAGGTAATTTGCTTTAATCAAGAATCATAGATTGCTGCATGCCCATGAAAAGCGAAACAACGGAGAGATTTCCATGTAGCCTTGTTATCAAACTGCTCATTGTTAAACGGATTGACTTCGAAGCGGCTCTTTTATTAACTCACGTCAGTTCAAGAACAGTTTCTCCACACAGGAAGTTTGAACACGAGTTCGAGTAAGCACCTATTGTAACCTTGAACATTGTGAATAATTTCAGAATGGCTCATTTACAAGCATTGTGAATAATTTTAGAATAGCTATTTTACAAGCATTCTGAATCATTTCAGAATGGCTCCTTTACAAGCATTGTGAATCATTTTAGAATAGCTCTTTTACAAGCATTGTGAATCATTTTAGAATGGCTCCTTTACAAGCATTGTGAATCATTTCAGAATAAATCCTTTCAGAATGTCTCCAAGCATTGTGAGTCATTTCAGAATAACTTTTACAAGCATTGTGAATCATTTCAGGATGGCTCTTTTACAAGCATTCTAAATCATTTCAGAATGTCTCCTTTATAAGCATTGTGAGTAATTTCAGAGTTGCTCTTTTACAAGCATTCTAAATCATTTCAAAATGGCTCCCTTTACAAACATTGTGAATCATTTCAGAATGACTCCTTTACAAACATTGTGAGTCATTTCCAGAATAGCTCCTTTACAAGCATTGAGAGTCATTTCAGAATGACTCCTTTACAAGCATTGTGAATCATTTCAGAATGGCTCCTTTACAAGGATTGTGAATCCT
>JAXRKP010000481.1:192500-212500 GCA_037039925.1 Doris montereyensis
TTATTATTATTATAATTATTGATTCATTACAATCTTTTCTAAATATAACACTTTTTATAGGTCTTTATATAATAATCAAACTTTGAAATCATCGGGTATATTTTGTTGTAAATAGCTTTACATCACCCTGTTATTATATTATATTTAATCAGATGTTTATCATTGTGCCTGTTATCATATTATATTTAATCAGATGTTTATCCTTGTGCCTGTTATCATATTATATTTAATCAGATGTTTAGCATTCTACCTGTTATCATTATATATTTAATTAATCAGATGTTTATCATTGTACCTGTTATCATTATATATTTAATTAATCAGATGTTTATCATTGTATCTGTTATCATATAATATTAAATTAATGAGATGTTTATTATTGTATCTGTTATCATATTATATTAAATTAATGAGATGTTTATCATTGTATCTGTTATCATATTATATTAATTTAATGAGATGTTTATCATTGTATTGTATCTGTTATCATATATATATTAAATTAATGAGATGTTTATCATTGTATCTGTTATCATATTATATTAAATTAATGAGATGTTTATCATTGTATCTATTATCATATTATATTAAATTAATGAGATGTTTATCATTGTATCTGTTATCATATTATATTAAATTAATGAGATGTTTATCATTGTATCTGTTATCATATTATATTAAATTTAGTGTTTTCCTGTTATAGTGTTTCGTTTTTTTCTATACTGTAAACACTTTATCGTTTGTTTCTATACTGTAAACACCTGATCGTTTGTTTCTATGACTGTAAACACCTGATCGTTTGTTTCTATACCGTAAACACCTGATCGTTTGTTTCTATACTGTAAACACCTGATCGTTTGTTTCTATACTGTAAACACCTGATCGTTTGTTTCTATACTGTAAACACCTGATCGTTTGTTTCTATATTGTAAACACCTGATCGTTTGTTTCTATACTGTAAACACCTGATCGTGATGCTAATCAGAGACTAGTGAGATGGATTTTAAAATATTGAATATGACAAGACGCAATGTATGTCTTTGTGTAAATGCTCTTTATCATTATCATGCTTCCCCCCCCCCCCCCACCCATTACGCTGTTCAGTAAAGGACACATCTTGATTATTGTAGCGAACAAATGCAGATATATTATTTAGGAAATAGTATAATATATTTCTATAGCGCTAATCATCAATACTAGATTAACAAATTACATTTCTATAGCGCTAATCATCAATACTAGATTAACAAAATACATCTCTATAGCGTTACTCATCATCAATACTAGATTAACAAATTACATCTCTATAGCGTTACTCATCATCAATACTAGATTAACAAAATACAGATTCAAAATAGCGTTACTCATCATCAATACTAGATTAACAAAATACATCTCTATAGCGTTACTCATCAATACTAGATTAACAAAATACATCTCTATAGCGTTACTCATCAATACTAGATTAACAAAATACATCTCTATAGCGTTACTCATCAATACTATATTAACAAAATACATCTCTATAGCGTTACTCATCAATACTAGATTAACAAAATACATCTCTATAGCGTTACTCATCAATACTAGATTAACAAAATACATCTCTATAGCGTCACTTATCAATACTAGATCAACCTCTAAGTATGATTATCATTTTTCTCTTACTTTTCTTGTAGGTGTTTTCCCATTCAGTGTGGTCAAAAATGACCATTTTGTGATGCACTTTAGCCGCTGCCAACAGAAGTCGTATTACCTCTACTCTCGCTCTCCTGCAAAGAAATAAATCTTTATACCAGATTCCATTGCAGATGCAGACTGTCTTCAAATTCTCTGAAACAAATTTGAAACCAAAATAATTTAAAAGAAGAAACAGACAGAAAGAGAAATTGTCAAGAAAAAAAAAAATCAATAAAAAGAGTGTAGATCTATGTTTTGTATGTGGGGTGTATGTGTTGTATAATATTAATCATGTATTATATCAAATTAATCATTATGATTATTCCAACTACATAACTCATTTCCGTGATGCTGGGAGATAAATAAGTTAGGCACATTTCTAACCTATGAAACGGTGATCTATATTGTTCTCATGGACTGTCATGAACACACACAAAAAACACATATAAAGACATAAACAACAATTGGATATAAGAGATTATCCTTCATCTATGATAACAACAACAACAATAATAATAATAATAATAATAATAATAATAATAATAATAATAATAATGATAATGATGATGATGATGATGTGGATGATGATAATGATGATGATGATGATGATGAAGATGATGATGATGCCGATGATGATGACGATGATGATGATGATGAGGCAGAATAAGAGGAAGAGGAAGAGAAAGAGGAAGTGGAAGGGGAAGAGGAAGGGAAACGGGATGGGGAAGGGAGGGGAGGGGAAGGAGAATTCAAACTTTCGAGATCACTTCTCCAATCCCTCCACTGGCTTCCCGTGAAGCAAAGAATTGAATATAAAATTGCCACATTGGAATTTACGTTCAAAGACCCCCATAAGAAACGTACGCTCCTCCATTGACACAATTTTAGAACTTCTAAGAATGTGCCTAAAATCCTTTGGTGAGTGACCTTTGAATTCTCTGCCACAAAAGTTTGGAACAGTCTGCCTCGGGAAACCAAATCGAAGGAAACCCTTAAGTCCTTCAGACAGTCTTTTGAACACCACCTATCTTTTAATGCATACTCACCGAACTAATTATACATGCATTGTTAATAAGTAGCTTAAGTATTATACATGTAAATTATTTTTATTTTTGTACTTTACCCTCTTGTAATTTTATTTAAATTATTTTATTTCCATTTGCACCACACAATTTTATAATTTTCTTGTATGGAAATCATTTTAAACAAATTTTTTTTTCGGGGGGGGGGGGGGGGGGGGGTCGTGCATGTGTGTTACATTTTATTCAAATTTCATCAAAACACCAAGTGAAGGTATTATTTCAGAAATTCAAGTATTTAAGGTGAAAATAGATACAATAATTCTTGAAACATCATCAATGCATCTCTATCAAAGTCCACCTTGCTTTGAATGAATACATTCACAAATATGCAAATAAAGGGCAAACAGAAATGGCATCCATTAGGAGGAATCAACAATCAAACCATGGCAAATTGATAAATATCTGAGAATTACAAAACATTATTAAGAGAATGTTAACTTGAAAATATATGCATATTATTGGCTATACAAGTCATGGGTTCAAGAACATGTTTCAGCTCTGTCTTGCTTTCTATAGATTATAGATTCGATGTTTTGAAGATCATACTTTTAAGATGGGGTAGCAATGTCAGAATGTTGTGCACGTGGTCTCCATAGTCGCAGTCCTCTATAATCCAGATCGTCTGGTCTTGCCAATTAAGCAGATGTCGTTGTCGCATTTCCGCATATGGGCTGTCGTCTTCGCTGTTCTTGACGATGAAGTTTCTTATCCTTTGATTGGTAACGCAATACTCAATAATGATATCATCAGTCTCTGCAAGAATAACTTGTGTCGTTTGAAATGTGTCTAACACGAGCTTTAAAATGTTCTTATTGCGATTTGGCTGTGTAATGTGTCTTCATGTCTACATACATACATACATATATACATACATACATACATACATATATACATACATACATACATACATACATACATACATACATGCACACATACATACATACATACATACATACATACATACATATATACATACAAACACACATAACACACATACACACGCATACATACATACATATATACATATACACATACATACATACATGCACACACATACACACACATACATACATACACATATATACACACACATACATACATACATACTCACAGATAAACACACATACATACACACATACATACATACATACATACATACATACATACATACATACATACATACATACATACATACATACATACATACATACATACATAAATACAGTTGCTTGACCATGTCAGCGAAGCGTGTGTGATTACTGCTACCACCTTGTTGGTTTTCCATGGATGAGTTTTCCTCATTTGTGTGAGAGTTTTCTTTGTCATATTCTCGGTGTATTTCGTATCTGTCGCCGTGTCGTCTAGGTTGTTTGATTCAATGATTGTTTTTCCGACCATAAACATGTCAACGGGCGATGTTATGGTTGACACCCTGAATAAATGGATAGCATTGTCGTTACTCTGGATTGAGGTCGTATTGTTGTTGTTTGTTTGTTGAATGTGAACACTTTGAATTTCGTTATTGTGAATAAAGTCCGAGTTCGTAGAAGTTGCTGTCTTCGTTGCTACTTTTGTATGATGTTGTTGTTTTCTAAAGTTGTCTCGTCTTACTTGGCTCGGTGACTTCCGTCTGAAGCAGGCAGGAGTTGAATGATGACCGGTCGACACACTCATGTCGGCCATCTCCATGCCATCAAATCGAAGGACGAGGTAGTGCGCTCTTTATTTCCAGCTGCTTTGAAGGAGGAGAGGTGAGATTCCTCTAAAATGCTGTTGATAAGACATGCCAGCATCGTCGTAAGTCCGCTAACTAGCATATATTGATGTCGTTCAACCACAGAATAAACTTGAAATCATAAAAAGGGCGAGAGCTCGCTAACCCACGTCTGTCCTGCTCGGTAATCAAACCGGAAGTCGTTGAGTAATTATTTTTTTATATTTTAGTACTTTACCCTCTTGTAATTTTATTTAAAACATTTTATTTCCGTTTGCACCACACAATATTATAATTTCCTTGTATTGAAATCAGATTTTATTTCATTGAAATTTTTATGTGTTGTCTGTACTATGACATGTCACTGTAAAGCGCTCAGACGTTGATCTAGTGTTCATGATGAGCGCTATAGAAATGTATTTTATTATTATTTTATTATTATTGATAAATGACTAAGATTCAAAATAAAATTATTTTATAAGAGGTTACATATTAAGTTAAAATTGTATGGTACATGAAGCTACTAAGGAAATTTGAATGCATGTACATACATACATAATAAATACATACATACACACATAAATACATCCATACATACATACATACATATACACATGCATACATACATAAAACACATACACACGCATACCTACATACATACATACACACATACGTACACATACATACATACACACACATACATACATACACATATACACACATACACATACATACATACACATATAAACACACATACATGCATACATAATACACACATACATACATACATACACACATAAATACATACGTATATACATACACACACATACATGCACATAAACATCAATACATACATATATACATACATAAACACGCACACACACGCACATACATATATATATATATATATATATATATATATATATATACCTACACATACATACATAATACGCATACACACATACATATATAAATACATACATACATACATACATACATACATAATACGCATACATACATACATACATACATACATACACATACATACATACATACATACATACATACATACATACACACATAGATAAATAATATACACACACATACATATATAAATACATATATACATACATACATACATACATACATACATACATACATACATACATACATACACACACATACATACATACACACATGCACACACATACATACATGCATACATAAATACACACATACATACATAAATACATACATACATACACACATACATACACCCATACATACATACATACAAACGTACATACACACATACACACATACATACACACATACACACATACATACATACGTACATACACGCATACATATTTATATACCTACATATAGAAGAGTATGAGCTAAATATAAGATGAATAATAACACAAAGATAAGGATGGTAGTCAACTTACAGTGCTGTAGCCTGAATGAAACGTTGTGCTCTGAATGAGAACATAACTTATCTGCACTTAGCTATACCTTACACACATTCACCTACGGGGTCAAATACATTACCCACCATTCAACCTTGACGTCAATCAACTATGGCAACTCGTTCATTCACATTCGTCGAGTGCTGGTTCCGTGTGTACGAATGCGCGATATGTGATGTGTATTGCCTGGTTCCGTGTGTACACATATGTGATATGTGACGCGTATTGTGTGTTTCCGTGTGTACGCGTATGTGATATGTGACGCGTATTGTGTGTTTCAGTGTGTACGCGTATGTGATATGTGACACATGTATTGTGTGTTTCCGTGTGTACGCGTATGTGATATTGACACGTATTGTGTCTTTCCGTGTACGAGTATGTGATATGTGATGTGTATTGCCTGTTTCCGTGTGTACGAGTATGTGATATGTGATGTGTATTGCCTGTTTCGTGTGTACGAGTATGTGATATGTAATGTGTATTGTGTGTTTCCGTGTGTACGAGTATGTGATATGATGATGTGTATTGCGTGTTTCCGTGTGTACGTATGTGATATGTGATATTGACTGTTTCCGTGTGTACGAGTATGTGATATGTGATGTGTATTGCGATGTTTCCATGTGTACGCATGTGTGATATGTGACACGTATTGTGTGTTTCCGTGTGTATGCATGTGTGATATGTGATGTGTATTGTGTGTTTCGTGTGTTTCCGAGTATGTGATATGTGATGTGTATTGTGTGTTTCCGTGTGTACGCATGTGTGATACGTGATACGCATTGCCTGGTTACGATGTGTACATATGCGTGATACGTTATGTCTATTGCCTGGATCAGTGTGTACATATGCGTGATACTTTATGTCTATTGCCTGGATCAATGTGTACATATGCGTGATACAGGATGTGTATTGTCTGTTTCTGTGTGGACAGGTAAGCACCTGTACGGGGAGTAGATGATCCCGCCCTTCTCGAGTCTCCTGCCTGTTGCAGATCCATCTTGGCTGACCAAAGGCTAAGGGAATTAATCAGAAAATAACCTGTGCCTTCAGGTCAGTCTTGACTGTACAAAGGCTAAAGTAGTTAACCCTGTCAGAAAATAACAACCCGCTGCCTTGTAGTCTGGTCTTGAATGACTAAAGGCTAAAGGGAGTTAACCATGACAGAAAATAACAAGGCCTGGTAGGGGGCATCAAGGTGGCAGCTCCACCCTCTACCTAGGGTACAGTGGGATTATCCCCTGCTTATCCAAAAACAGACATTCAGAGAAAAAACATTCTTTCTTTCTTTTTCCCATTCTACCTTCCGGTGTATGGGTTTTAGCTGCCCTGAAATTATCTTTTTCCAGGCTGCCATGTGTCCTGACAGTTTCTGTTTCCTTCCGTACTGTATACTGATTTTGTTATTCTATTGTCATTCATTCTGTTAACATGCCCAAACCATTTCAGTTGATTCATTTCTATCTTAGTTTTTATGCTATCTGCTTGGGTTTGATCTCTTATTGTTGTGTTTCTGATTTTGTCTCTTTTAGTTTTCCCTACTACTCTTCTTAGGTATTTCATTTCAGGTGCCTTTATTGCTGTTGCATTCCCTACTGTCTAAGGTCCAGGTTTCATTGTCATAGAGGAGAGTAGGATAATAAACTGTATTGTATACTGCCATTTTGGTTTTAGTTGACAATTCTTGTTTACCTACAAATGCCTTTCCTAGATGATTATATATTGCGCTTGCTTTTGGAGTCTCTAACTGATTTCTTCTCTTAGTTTTCCCTCTGAGTTAATCATTACTCCTAAGTAATTGTGGCTTTGACCTTGTTCTAAATTCTCCCTGCCTAATTTAAGATTTTGTGTTTTAGCTTCCTAGTTACGAGCATTGTTTTGGTTTTTCTTTGCATTTACTCTTATTCCTCTTTTATTTAATTCATTATTCATTATGTTGATATTTGACTGAGGTCCCTTTCTGATTTTCCAAACAGAACTAAATCATCAGCAAATGAAAGCATTGATACATTTACTGGTTTGAACTTCCACATACCTTCATTCATTTTCTTCATGTTTGAGGATGCCTTTGCGACTGAATCCATAAATATGATATACAAAAGAGGACTTAGGCTACAACCCTGTCTTACTCCTATATCTACATCAAATTCTTCAGATAGATTTTCAGCTACTCTCAATGCACATGTTGGTTTATTGTAAAAACTTTTACTGGCTTCTATTAAATTTTGCTTTACGTTGTGTTCTTTTAAGGAATGCCATAGTTCGTCCCTCCTCACAGTGTCAAATGCCTTTTCTAAGTCAATAAAACACAGATGCAAGTCAATGTTTCTCTCAAGGAATTTTTCTATTTTTTGTCTAATTGTAAATATATTGATCTTGTACACTTGTTCCTGGTCTAAATCCACTCTGGTGTTCTTCAATCTAATCCTCTACTCTTTTCCTTAGTCTCATTTCCAGAATCCTGGCATACACATTTCCTGGTACGCTAAGTAGTGATATCCCTCTATAGTTTGAGCATTCCATGGTTGATCCTTTCTTATGTATTGTTACTACCGTTCTTTTCCAATGTCTGGTACCTGTTTGGACTTCCATGATTGTTGACATATTGCATGTTTCTGATTTGTCTGCCTCACTCCTTGGTTTTTAATCATTTCTAGAGAAATTTGATCTGCTCCTGTGGCTTTTCCTAATTTCCTTTTCTTATAGCTGTTTGAAGTTCTTCCATTGAGATATCTACATCTCCAGTTGTCTCATCTCTATTACTTGTTACTCTTAGTAATTGATCTGTACTCCTTGTTTCTTTTGTTCTGGAGGGATTATGTAATTGTTGAAAATACTTTCTCCACGTTTCCATGATTTCGCTGTCTCCTTTCATTATTTGTCCTTTGGCGTTCTTAAATTGTCGTATTGGGCATGTTTTTGGTATTTCTCATGCTCTTCATTGCTCCCAGGACAGCTTTTGATTTCCTTTTGATAGTTTTCTTGAAGTCTATTGTCCAAACTCTTCCCACTGTTCCTGTTTTGCTTTCCTAACTTCCTCTTTGGCGATAGTTCTTTGCTCACGTAATCTATCCTATCCTCTGGTCTCTTTGTTTGCAATTATTTCTTCCAGGCATCTTTCTTTTCTCTGATCTTAGTCTCGACATTCTCATTCCACCATGCTGTCCTTTTCCCATCTCCTTTAATTTGTTTCCTACCACAGACCTCTTCAGTACAACTGAGGAGTGTTTCTTTATATAATTGCCACTTTTCTTCTATTGTGCTTTCCGTCAGATCCATCTGCCTTTCACTGATAAATTTTTTATCCTAGATTTGTATACCTGTTTTACTACTGGGTTTTATGGTGATCTGTTTTTTGAGTTTACCAGCTTTCTTCTTTTCCTGTTCTGTTTGTTTTCTTCAGTTAATAATCTCATTTTGGCAATCACGAAGTGACGATGTGTAAATATTTCTGCTCCTCTGTTTACTCTTGTATCCAATGTACTGTAAAAAGGGAGCAGATAACTGTAATATAGTCTATTGTTGACTTTTCACACATATCTTCATTTATTCGTGTATAGTTGTGGATATCGTTATGAGGAAAAAATGTGTTAGCTATTTTCATGTTATTTTAGGCAAAAATCTATTATTGCCTCGCCATTTGAAGAAGTTGTTGTCTCTCCTTTTTACCTATTACTCCTCCTGACGTTTCTACCTTGTTGCCTACTCTAGCATTTAAATCTCCTACAAGCATTAGTTCCTGTTTCGGTTTAAGATTCTTTGCAGCTATTTGTAAATCATTTACGAGGATATTCTTTAGTTGCGTCTTCCATAAGTTATTAATAATTTAATCAAGAATGAAGAAAAAAGGAATGTATTGCCTGTTTCATCAAACCTAGTAAATGTATCAATGTTTTCATTTGCCAATGATTTAGTTATGTTTGGAAAATCAGAAAGTAACCTTCAGTCGAATATCAACATTATGAACAATGAACTAAATAAAAGAGGAATGGAAATAAAACCAAAACAATGCTAGTAACTAGGGAAGCTAAAACACAAAACAAGTTCAAAGTTACAATTACCTAGGAGTAATGATTAACTCAGATGGAAACTAAGAGAAGAAATCAGCTAAAGAATCCAAAAAGGCAAGTGCAGTATATTACCGTCTAGGAAAGGCATTTGTAGGTAAGCAAGAATTGTTAACAAAAACCAAAATGACAGTATACAATACAGTTTATTGTCCTACTCTCCTCTATGGCAGCGAAACCTTGACTTTAGACAGTAGAGAATACAGTAGAGTACAGGCAGCTGAAATGAAATATCTAAAAGAGTGGTAGGGAAAACTAAAAGAGACAAAATCAGGAACACAACAATAAGAGATCAAACCAAAGCAGAATGCATAAAAACTAAGATAGAAACAAATAAATTGAGATGATTTGGGTATGTAAACAGAATAAATGACAACAGAATAACTAAATCAGTAAACAGACCAAAAGGCAGACCTAGGAGAAAATGGGAAGAAGATATGAAAAAGACATTGAAGCAAAGCAATTTAACTTTTTTGAAGGAAACAGAAAATGCCAGGACAGGGCATCCTGGAAAAAGATCATCTCGGGCATCTCCCGCCATACACCGAAAGGTCTAACTGATGGAAAGAACTGATAAAGAAAGAAAGATACGATGGGAACTGGATGAACGGAGGTCTAATGGGAAATGGGAACGTGATGTGATATGGGAACTGAAAGAAAGAAAGATACGTGATTGAAAGGTTTAATGTGAATGATAAAGAAAGAAAGATACGTATTAATGGGAACTGATAAAGAAAGAAAGATACGTGATGTGAAAGGTTAATGGGAACTGATAAAGAAAAATAAAGAAAGAA
Source organism: Doris montereyensis (assembly GCA_037039925.1). NCBI lineage: Eukaryota > Metazoa > Mollusca > Gastropoda > Nudibranchia > Dorididae > Doris > Doris montereyensis. The sequence goes on from JAXRKP010000481.1 coordinate 203,307, forward strand.
AGATACGTGATACGTGATGTGAAAGGTCTAATACCGATAAAGAAAGAAAGATGCGTGTTTTGCTGATAAAGAAAGAAAGATACAGTTTCCGTGTGTACTTATGCGTGATACATGAAGTGTATTGCTGTTTACATGTGTATGTATGCGTGATAAAGAATAAAAAACAATTTTTATTTCATATCGAAGAGAAACGTTTTGAGGAGATGTAAATAAAGGAAATGAAAACAAGTTTCCCCAATTTCTCGCCTGCCCAGGATTTTTCCACCGTATTGCAGGCGGCCACTTGTGGAATCTGAGTACAACAGTCTGTTGGGCGCCTCGTACTAATACTCTCACAAGATATTTCCCTTAGCAATAGCTGGTACTCGTTTACAGTGAAGTGAAAAATATGCGTGAAGTACTTTTCCTTAGAGTACAACATTGAAAAACCAACCTGAGCCAGCAATAGGGTTTGAACCAGTGTTGTGAATACAAAGTCACAACAGTAGGGTTTCACTACCACGCCTCCATAGACACTATGATATGCTGAAAGCTATGTATAGATGAAAATAATTAGATACATAGATAAATAGATTGGATAGAGAGATAAATAGAGAGATAATTAGATACATAAGAAATTGGATAGAAATATAGATAGATGAATAGATCGATAGATAAATAGACAAATAAACATGAAAATATGCATGAATAGACGATTTGATTTCTTTACTGAATTTCCCTTCTAAACTTGTCATCAACAGGGTGAGACTGAAGAAAGCCAAAGTGCAACAGACCCACAAACGTCTAGCCAAGGTGCTAGTCAGGCCGACACACACACGTCCTACGAAGACTTGGTAATTGTGTGTAATTTAGTTGCTTTCACTCTTCAGTGAAAATATTAGTTTAGGGGAACAATGCAGTCATTAGACATAGTGTCGGCTTTTCAGGTTGATTTAGTAGTTTTGATCTAGTATAAAAGTAGATCCAGCTTTTAATAGTATAGATGCTCAAATGAAAGGTTAGCCAGTTTCACATAGTAAATTGATTCCGCTGACTTCCAGCACAATATCTCTGAGTGCTTTACATATGTGCACCTTATCTCAGGATGTTTCAGATTGTACGAGTCAAGCAAAAATTGAACACCTTTAGTCTTTCTTTATTATTTCCTATTCTGTCTTTCGATGTATGGGTTCAGATACCCAAGATTATGTTTCTCCAGGTTGTCCTTTCCTGGCATTTTCTGATTCCTTCCAAAAAGTTAAATTTCTATGCTGATCTCTTTTATATCTTCTTCCCCCTTTTCTGAGGTCTGTTTTTTGGTCTTAACTTTGGGCTTTAGTATTGTATACTGGTTTAGCTATTCTATTGTCGGTCATTCTCCTTACATGCCCAAACCATCTCAATTAATTTATTTCTCTTTTAGTTTTTATGTCATCTGCTTTAGTTTGATTTTTATTGTTGTGTTTCTTATTTTTGTCTCTTATAGTTTTCCTTACAACTCTTCTTAGATATTTCATTGCAGCTGCCTGTACTCTACTGTATTCTATACTGTCTAAGGTCCAGGTTTTGCTGCCATAGAGGAGAGCTGGATAATAAACTGTGTTGTATACTGCCATTTTGTTTTTGTTGACAACTCTTGTTTCCCTACAAACACCTTTCCGATGGTTATATATTGTCATTGCCTTTTGATTCTCTGGCTGATTTCTTCTCTTAATTTTCCTCTGAGTTAATCATTACTCTTAGGTACTTGTAGTTTTGAATTTGTTCTAAATTTTCCCTGCCCAATTTAAGGTTTTGTGTTTTAGCTTCCTAGTTACTAGCATTGTTTTGGTTTTCTTTGCATTTAGTCTCATTCCTCTTTTATTGAGTTCATTGTTCATCATTTTGATATTCAACTGAAGGTTATTTTCTGGTTTTCCAAACAGAACTAAATCGCCCACAAATGAAATCATTGATACATTTACTGGTTGAATTTCCACATACCTACATTCATTTTCTTCATTTTTGAGGATGCATTTGCAACTGAATCCATAAATGTGAGAAACAAAAGAGGATTCAGAGTACAACCCTGTCTTACTCCTATATATACATCAAATTCTGCAGACATGTTTCCAGGTACTCTACTGCACATGTTGGTTTATTGTAAAAACTTTTTATAACTTCCATTAAATTTTACTCTACATTGTGTCGTGTTAAGGAATGCCATAGTTCGTCCCTCCTCACAGTGTCAACTCCTTTTCTAAGTCAATGAAACACAGGTGCAAGTCAGTGCTTCTCTCAAAGAATTTTTCTATTATTTGTCTAATTGTAAATATGTGATCTTGTACACTTCTTTCTAGTCTCAATCCACTCTGATGTTCTTCAACCTGATCCTCTACTCTTTTCCTCATTCTCGTCTCCAGTATCCTGGCATACACTTTTCCTGGTACACGAAATAGTGACATCCCTCTATAGTTTGAGCATTCCATAGTTGATCCTTTCTTTGTGTATTAGTACTACCAATCCCTTTTCCAGTCGTCTGGCACCTGATTTTACTTCCATGCTTGTTGGCATATTGCATGCAGGAGTTTGTCTGCCACTCTCCTTAGTTTTTAATCATTTCTGGATAATCTTGATCTGCTCCTGAATGTCTGTTTGTCTACACATGTCTGTCTGTCTGTCTGTCTTTCTCTCACTCTCTCTCTCATCTCTCAGGCTCTCTCTCTCTCTCTCTCTCTCTCTCTCTCTCTCTCTCCTTCTCTCTCTCTCTCTCTCTCTTCTCTCTCTCTCTCTCTCTCTCTCACTCTCTCAAGCATCTCTACACATCTCTCTCTCTCTCTCTCTCTCTCAACATACACATCTCATCTCACACTCTGTCTCTCACACACATAGAAAAACACACACACGGACGCACATACAAAAACACTCACTCTCTCTTTATCTCTCACCAACAGACACAAACTCACATACACACACCTCTCTCTCTACACACAATGCACAAAACCATATGTACACACACAACGTCATACACATCTCTCTGGCTCTGTACACAAAAACACAGACACCCTCTCTGTACTATCACAAAAGACACAAACACTCACACATCCCTTTTCTCTATCTCTCACACAAGGACACATGCACACACACATCTCTCACATCTTTAAACACACGAAAACACAAAGCCACACACAGACACTATCTCCATCTCTCACACAAAGACACACACAGACACAACTTCCATCTCTCACACAAAGACAAACACATACACACACCTCCATCTCTCACACAAGGACACAAACAGTATCACACACCCATTCACTCATACTTACACAAGGTCACAGGCACACACGAAAACACACTTATCACACACTATCTCTCACACTTTCACACATAAACACACTTTTATCCTCTGTAAAGCCAGCAAACACAGATACACACCCTGTCCTCTATCTCTCACACAACGACACAAACAGTTTACACGCATCATCTATCTTTTCTGTTTGGATTCTGAACACAAGCACACACTTTCTATCTCTCTAAACAAAGATGATCAAACACACATACACTCTCTCCCCATTCTTCTCTCTCTGCACCCGATATACACAAACACACATATGCGCATACTCTCTCTATCTCTCATACAAAGGCATAAATGCACTTACACACAGTCGCTTTCATCTCTCTCAAAGACACACACACACATGTTATTCTCTGTATCTCTCACACAATGACCCAAACACACATATACGCATACATTTTCTGTCTCTCCTACAAGGGCACAAATGCACTTACACACAGTCGCCCTAGCATTTCTCTCACAAAGACACACACACACACACATTTTTCTATTTCTCTTACAAAGATTGTAACACAGATACAAACCTTTTTCTCTCTATCTGCCACATAACAACTAACATTCAAGCACGCACAGTCTCTCTCTATCTCTGACACAGGCACACTCTGACACTATTCCTAGCCACATTACACAGGACTTGGTCCTACATTCTCTATCTATTGTCCTTTTTTCTTTGTATTCTCTACTTAGAATTTTTTCTCTATCTCTTGACATAGGCACACAAACACACATTCATAGCCATTCTCTCTCAAAACATCTCTCTCTCATCTCGTCATGACAGGTCATAGCCGGGTATATTGTATTTACACAAACACACATTTCATAGCAGGGGGTTCTCTCTCTCTCTATCTCTTGAACATAGGCACACAAACACACATACATCTGTCTCTTTCTCTGTCTATCTCTTGTCTCTGGCACATTCTCTGTCTCATAACTGTTTCCTCTCTCTCTCTCTCTCTCTCTCTATCTCTTGTTATTTTCTCTCAGGCACACAAACTCACATACATAGATACTCTTCTCTCTCTATCTCTTGACATAGGCACACAAACACACATACATAGCCATTCTCTCTCTCTATCTCTGACACAAGCACTCAAATACATATAGATACTCAGTCTCTCTTTATCTCTGACTCAAGCATACAAGCACACATACATAGTCAGTCTCTCTCTCTCTCTCTTTTTTCTTGACACAAGCATACAAACACACATACATAGTCAGTCTCTCTCTATCTCTGACTCAAGCATACAAGCACACATACATAGTCAGTCTCTCTCTATCTCTCTCTCTCTCACACAAACACACTCTCTCTCTCTTCTATCTTCTTACACAAGCACACAAACACACATACATAGTCAGTCTCTCTTTATATCTGACACAAGCATACAAACACACATACATAGTCAGTCTCTCTCTATCCTGACACAAACACACAAACATCTCTCTCTCTCTTCTCTATTTCTTACACACTCACAAACACACATACATAGTCAGTCTCTCTTCTCTCTCTCTCTCTCTCCACACAAACACATCTCTCAGTCTCTCTCTCTCTCTCTCTCTCTCTCTCTCTCTCTCTCTCTCTCTCTCTCTCTCTCTCTCTCTCTCTCTCTCTCTCTCTCTCCAAACTTCTCTCTCTCTCTCTCTCTCTCTCTCTCTCTCTCTCTCTCTCTCTCTCTCTCTCTCTCTCTCTCTCTCTGTCTCTCTCTCTCTCTCTCTCTCTCTCTCTCTCTCTCTCTCTCTCTCTCTCTCTCTCTCTCTCTCTCTCTCTCTCTCTCTCTCTCCATCTATGACACAAACACACAAACACACAAACACACAAACTCACTCTTTCTATCTCTCACATACGGAAAACACAAATACACACATACCACACACTCTCTATCTCTGCAAAGACACAGAGACAGACACACAACCATTCTCTCTCTCTATCTCACAAACAAGGACACAAACACACATGCCCGCTCTCACTATCTCACACAAGGACACAAACACACATGCCTGCTCTCTCTCTATCTCTGACACAAACACACATACATACACACTTATATAGCCACTCTCTATCTCTGTTTCTGGCACAAACCCATTAACACATGCACAGCCACCACACTCTATCTCAGACACAAACGCACACACACACACACACAATCAGTTACTCAATCGCTATCTCTCACACAAGGACACAAACACATTCTTGCTCTCTATCTCTCACACAAGGACACAAACTCAGACACACCCACTCTCTATTTCTGACACAAGGACACATACATGCACACATATATAGTCACTCAATATCTCTGTGTCTGACACAAACACACAAACACATACACATCCACTCTACTTTATCTCAGACACAAACACACATACACACACACACTCAATCCCTATCTCTCACACAAGGACACAAACACACATACACACATGCTGCGCTCTCTATCTCTCACACAAGGACACGAACACACTTACACACACGCTCTCTATCTCTCACACAATAACACAAACACACATACACAAATGCTCTGTATCTCTCACACAAAGACACACACACACACTATCTGTATTGCTCACTCAAAGACACAAACATACATACACGCACTCCTCTATTGCTCACACAATGACTCAAACACACACTCTCTCTATCTCTGACGCAAAGACACACACACACACACACACCTACCCATTCTCTCCGGTATCTCTTGCACACAAGGACACAAACACACACACTCTCTGTATTTCTCTCACAGGGGCACAAACACACTTGTACACGCACTCATTCTCTATCTCTCACACAAGGACACGCACACACACACACACACACTATTTCTCTTTCAAAGACACAAACACAGATACACACCCATTCTCTCTCCATCTCACACACAAGGACACAAATACACCCACGCATAGTCTCTCTTTTTCTAACACAAGCACACATACACACAGACTCATTCTCTCTAACTCTCACACAAGGACACAAACACACATACAGAAATGCTCTCTATCTCTCACACAAAGACACACACACTACCTGTATTGCTCACACAAAGACACAAACATACATACCCACTCCCTATCTCTCACACAATGATGCAAACACGCACACACACACTCTGCCTATCTCTTACACAAAGACACAAACAAAGACACACACACACCCAGCCATTATCTCTGTATCTCTTGTACACAAGGAAACAAACATACACACACGCACATTCTATCTATCTCTCACACAAGGGCACAAACACACTTACACACACACTCGTTCTCTATCTCTCACTCAAAGACACACACACACCACTTTATTTTTCAAAGACACAGATACAGATACACACCCATTCTCTCTCTATCTTACACACTGACATAAATACACACATGCTGTAGCCTTTCTATCTCTAACACAAGCACACAACCACACATACACACAGACTCACTCTCTCTATCTCCACACAAGGACACAAACACACATACAAGCACACACTCTTTCTATCTCCCACACAAGGACACAAACACATATACAGACACACTCACACACATTCTGTCTATCTCTCTTACAAAGACACAAACACAAATTTTTTTCCTCTATCTCGCACACATGGAAACATGCACACACACACACACACAGTCTTTCTATGTCTGACATAAGCACATAGACACACATACAAAGTCACTCTCTCTCTATCTTTGACCACAAACACACAAATACATACACAGTCACTCTCTATATATATCTGACACAAACACACATACACAGTCACTCTCTCTCTCTATCTCTGACACAAGCACACAAACGCACATACATAGTCACTCTATCTCTGACACAAACATATACACAGTCACTTTCTCTCTATGTCTGACACAAACACATAAACACATATACACACAACTTCAGTTTCTATCCTTTCACAAACACACATACAAATTGACACAAACACATACACACCCACCCACTCTATCACTGACACAAACACACATGCACACAACCTCCTCTCTATCTGTCACACAAACACACATACACACATACAAAGTCACTCTCTATCTCTGACACAAACACATATACACACCCACCCACTCTATCCCTGACACAGACACATATACACTCTCACCCACCCACTCAATTCTATCTCTGACACAGACACATATACACACCCATCCACTCTATCTCTGACACAGACAAATATACACACCTATCCCCCACTACACACCCACCATCTATCCCTGACACAGACACATATACACACCCACTAACCCACTCTGTATCCATCTCTGACTCAGACTCATATACACACCCACCCACTCTATCCTGACACAGACACATATACACACCCACCCACTCACCCAGACACAAACACAACCCTCTCACACAACTCATATACACACCCCTCTACTCTATCTCTGACACAGACAAATACACACCCACCCACTCTATCTGACACAAACACATGCACACAACCTCACTCTCTATCTCTCACACAAATACACATACACACAACCAACCCTCTCTATCTCTCACACAGACACACAATACACATACACACATACACACAACCTCACTCTCTATCTCTCACTACAAATACACATACACACATACACACAACCTCAACCCCTCTATCTCTCACACAAATACACATACACACATACACACAACCTCACTCTATATCTCTCACACAAATACACATACACACATACACACAACCTCCTCTCTCTATCTCTCACACAAAACACACAAACACACATACACACAACCTCACTCTCTATCTCTCACACACAACACACATACACACAACCTCCCTCTCTATCTCTGACACAAACATACAAACACACATACATAGTCAACTCTCTCTATCTTTCACACAAACACACATACACACAACCACTCTCTATCTCTGACACAGACACATATACACATACCCACCCACTCTCTATCTCTGACACAAACACATATATCCACATCCCTGACACAGACACATATACACACCCACTCACTCTGACACAGACACAGACACATATACACACCCACCCACTCTATCCCTGACACAGACACATATACACACCCACTCACTCTATCTCTGACACAGACAAACACATACACACCCACTCCTCTCTATCCCTGACACAAACACACATATACACACCCACCACTCTCTATCCCTGACACAAACACACATACACACAACCTCACCTCTATCTCTCACTCACAACAAACACACATACACACAACCTCTCTCTCTCTCTCTGTGACACAAACATACAAACACAATACACACCACTCTCTCATCTCTGACACAGACACAGATACACACCCACAAACATACAAACACATATACACACCCACCCTCTCTATCCTCTGACACAGACACAGATACACACCCATCTCTCTATCCCTGACACAGACACATATACACACCCACTTCTATCTATCTCTCTGACACTGACTCATATACACACCCACTCTCTCTATCCCTGACACAAACACACATGTACACAACCTCACTCTCTATCTCTGACACAAACACACATACACACAACCTCGCTCTCTATCTTTCACACAAACACACAATACTCTTCTTGTATCCCTAACACAATCACGCATACACACATGCATTCTCTCTATCCTCACAACACACATACACAACCCACCTCTCTATCTCTCACGCAAACACACATACACACAACCTCACTTCTATCCCTGACACAGACACACATACACACACCCCTCTCTATGTCTGACACAAGACACATAAACAGCCACCTCTCTATCTCTGACACAATCACATATACACACCAGACATTCTCTTGTCTATCTCTTACACAAACACACATACACACAACCTCCGCTTTCTATGAACACAAACACATACAAAAGTCAATCTCCCTGACACAAAACACA
>JAXRKP010000481.1:217500-220000 GCA_037039925.1 Doris montereyensis
ATTAACAATTCTTCTTCTTAAACTTAATGTCCTGTGATTCCGTGTGATTCTGTGTGATTCCGTGTGATTCCTTTCTGATTCCGTGTCATTCTGTTTGATTGATTCTTCGTGTGATTCTGGTATTTTCTCCCTCTTCATAATAATAATAATAATAATAATAATAATCTTCTTAATAATAATAATAATAATAATAATCTTCTTAATATTCTTCTGTTCTTCTTGTTCTTGTTCTTCTCAAGCTCTCTTCTTCTTCTTCTTCTTCTCTCTTCTTCTTCTTCTTCTCTCTTCTTCTCTTCTTCTTCTTCCTTCTTCTTCTTCTTCTTCTTCTCTTCTAGGGGCTGTCTTCTTTTTCTTCTTCTTCTTCTTCTTCTCCTTCTTCTTCTTCTTCTTCTTCTTCGTCTTTCTTCTTCTTCTTCTTCTTCTTCTTCTCTTCTTCTTCTTTCTCTCTTCTTCTTCATCTTCTTCTTCTTCTTCTTCTTCTTCTTCTTCTCTCTTCTCCTTCTTCTTCTTCTTCTTCTTCTTCTTCTTCTCTTCTTCTTCTTCTTCTTCTTCTTCGTTCTTCTTCTTCTTCTGTCTATCTTCTAATTCTTCTTCTTCAGTCTTCTTCTTCTTCTTCTTCGTCTTGATGTCTTTCCTTTCTTCTTCTTCTTCTTCTTCTTGACCTTCTTCTTCTTCTCTTCTTCTCTTCTTCTTCCTTCTTCTTCTTCTTCCTCTTCTCTTCTCTTCTTCTTCTTCTTCTTCTCTTTCTTCTTCCTTCTTCTTCTTCTTAGTTTAGTCTTCTTCTTCTTCTTCTTCTCTTCTTCAGGACTCTTCTTCTTCTTCTTCTTCTTCTTCTTCTTCTTCTTCTTCTTCTTCTTCTTCTTCTTCTTCTTCTTCTTGAGATCTTTTTCTTCTTCTTCTTCTTCTTCTTCTTCTTTCTTCTTCTTCTTCTTCTTCTTCTTCTTCTTCTTCTTCTTTCTCTTCTTCTTTTTTCTTTCTTCTTCCTTCTTCATTGAATTCTTCTTCTTCCTTATTCTTCTTTTTTTTTCTTTTTTCTTTATCTTCATCCAATTTGTCTTATTTTAAAGTGATGAGTTTTAATTGTGTTTAGTATCTTCAGTGCTATTGCTGGGTTCTATTTGTAGACCGTCAATTCCAGTCTCCATGTTGTTACTGTGACCGGTTTAACTTACAGCTGTATCTACATTATGGGGGCGTATAGAACAACTATCATAATGTAACCGTATAGAACAACTATGATTTAACTTACAGCTGTATCTACATTATGGGGGCGTATAGAACAACTATGTTAATGTAACCGGTTTTAGAACAACTATGTTAATGTAACCGATTTAACTTACAGCTGTATCTACATTATGGGGCGTATAGAACAACTATGTTAATGTAACCGGTTTAACTTACAGCTGTATCTACATTATGGTTGCCGATTTATAAAACAACTATGTTAATGTAACCGATTTAACTTACAGCTGTATCTACATTATGGTTGCCTATAAAACAACTATGTTAATGTAACCGATTTAACTTACAGCTGTATCTACATTATGGTTGCCTATAAAACAACTATGTTAATGTAACCGATTTAACAAATTTACAGCTGTATCTACATTATGGTTGCGTATAAAACAACTATGTTAATGTAACCGGTTTAACTTACAGCTGTATCTACATTATGGTTGCCTATAAAACAACTATGTTAATGTAACCGATTTAACTTACAGCTGTATCTACATTATTGGCGCCTTTAAAACAACTACGTTAATGTCAATAACTGTGCGTATTTTATCATATTGATTATTATTACACAGTCCATAGCACACACACACGCACACACACACACACACACACACAGGCACTCACACGCAATTGATGTCCTTATGTCAAAGGGGAGAAATGATTGCCTTTCTAGTCGTAGCCCTTCATGTGAACTTTTCCTCCAATAACGTTTTTATTCCGTCCCTATCAATTACTATTGCTATTTTTGTATGCCTCATGATTACATTTTTATTTCTCGTTGTATATGAAGGACACAAATGGATTTATAGTCCGTATCCCCACACAAGTGGAAGATCTTCGTCGGCACATTCTAGATCCCTCAGCAGGACATTTAACATTTAATCCTTGGGGAAACAAAACCCTTTAATCAACTCATACTTGGGTTTTAATCCAAAAAACATACAGTTTAACAAAACAGGCTTTGTTTAATCCAAAACCCTTTTCAACTCATTGGGGAAACATACAGTCTTTGTTTTTAAAGAAAAACTTTTCAACTCCGGGGGAAAATACAGTACACAAGCTTTGTTTAATCCAAAACTTTTCAACTCTTATACTATCTTGTTTTTTGTTTTCAAAACCCTTTTCAACTCCTTTGTTTACACAGGCTTTGTTTAATCCAAAACCCTTTTCAACTCCTTGGGGGAAACATACAGTACACAAGCTTTGTTTAATCCTTGGGGAAAAACCCTTTTTTCAAAACCTTTTCGGGGGAAACATACAGTAC
>JAXRKP010000481.1:225000-242500 GCA_037039925.1 Doris montereyensis
CTCTTGTTTGGCTTTAATGACTGTAAGTTTGACTTTGGCACAGGCTCTGTTGTACTGAGTTTTGGCCTGGACATTAGGGTCTTTTTCCAGGTTGTCTCTTGCTATTTTTCTTTCCACTACAGTAGACTGTGTGCATCTCTTCATTCCAGAATGGTTTCTTCTTTTTTGCGACACCCTCTTGTGATGTGTCGTAATGCAGATTTGAGGATGGCTGTCGTCACATTTTCGTTAAATTCTTCTACACTGTTGGTATCTCTGATGTTTTTAGGGAGCAAATCTGATGTTTCCTTGTAGTGGGCCCAGTCAGCTTTTTAAAAGTTCCAACGTGTTCTCTGTGGTTATCGTTTAGGAGATGGAGTACTGGTCTTTGTTAAGATATGTATGTTGTTACTTCCTATGTCGTCGAGAACGTGAATGCGACAAGATATTATTAGGTCTGATGAGCAGATGGTTAGGTCTGGGTGACTGAGGGTGTGGTGGGCTCTGTGTAGCAGAGTTGGTGGTGATTTTGCATTCTGTAGTACAGCCAGGTTCGTGGTCTCACAGAGCTCTTCAATCATTCTCTCTGTGTTGTTGTAGTCAGGGTATCACCATTGTGGCGAGTGGCCATTGAAGTCACTGACAAGCAGTGTTTTATGGTACTGTGAGTCAGATTGTATATCTGGTAGGTTGCATGTCGAAGCAGGATGGCTGCAAATATTATAGACATTATATTTTCTGCCAATGTGAATTGCACACTGTTATTTTTGTGTAGGGTTTCTTGTAAATGTGCCATATATGCATTATTGTCATTTAGGTTTTTAGCGAGTTCTATCTTTTTACTTTTGATTCCACAGATGTTTATCTGAAGTACGTTCAGGGAAGACTCATTATGGGTATCTTTTCTTGTCTTTTACCTCTGATATCTTTCTTCATTCTTTTGGAGGTTCTTCTGATTAAATGTTGCACCACTAGCAGCATATTCTTCGCTCGCTGAAGCCTGGGTGGCCACTGTATAACAGATACAATGTCTAATAGGGTGTGATGTAGATCACGTGAACACTTTCATCTCCATTTACATCACGTGCCTCGTCGTAAGCTATGCCTGACTAATATTATTGTAACGATAAAGAAATGAAACTATTTCATTGAACTAATTGTAAAAAATAGCATTTGCTGCATAGAAACGCCACTCACCCCCTCTTTTGTTTCTTTTCAACGTGGGGAACTTGGTGGTCTGGAAGCAGGGTGTCTGTCTCTTCTCATCGTGGGCAACTTGGTGGTCTGGAAGCAGGGTGTCTGTCTCTTCTCATCGTGGGCAACTTGGTGGTCTGGAAGCAGGGTGTCTGTCTCTTCTCATCGTGGGCAACTTGGTGGTCTGGAAGCAGGGTGTCTGTCTCTTCTCATCGTGGGCAACTTGGTGGTCTGGAAGCAGGGTGTCTGTCTCTTTCATCGTGGGCAACGTGGTGGTCTGGAAACAGGGTGTCTGTCTCTTCTCATTGTGGGCAACTTGGCGGTCTGGAAGCAGGGTGTCTGTCTCTTCTCATCGTGGGCAACTTGGTGGTCTGGAAGCAGGGTGTCTGTCTCTTCTCATCGTGTGCAATGGAAGCAGGGTGTCGGTCTCTTTTCATCGTGGGCAACGTGGTGGTCTGGAAGCAGGGTGTCTGTCTCTTCTCATTGTGGGCAACGTGGTGGTCTGGAAACAGGGGGTGTCTGTCTCTTCTCATCGTGGGCAACTTGGTGGTCTGGTCGGGTTGTCGGTCTGTTTCATCGTGGGCAACTTGGTGGTCTGGAAGCAGGGTATCAGTCTCTTCTCATCGTGGGCAACTTGGTGGTCTGGAAAGGGTGTCTGTCTCTTCTCATCGTGGGCAACTTGGTGGTCTGGAAGTAGGGTGTCTGTCTCTTCTCATCTTCTCAGGGTATCATTCTCTTCTCAATGTGGTAACTTTGTGGTCGGAAGGCAGGGTGTCGGTCTCTTCTCAACGTGATAACTTTGTGGTCGGAAGGTAGGGTGTCGGTCTCTCAACATAAAAGCTGACGAGTTTGTGCCCGAGAGTTTCTGCAGTTTTGTTTTTGGTTTAGTTTTTCAAGTGACACAAATCCTTTTGTCTGAGTGGCATTATCGATACCTAGTGTAGTCGGAGACCGAAAATTCTGAGGAGGTGCCGTGTGCAGAACATAGCTCTCTGTGCACGTGAGAGATCCACTGGCTGTTCACAGGGCAATCCGGGCAAACATAAACAAAAAAATACCCAAACCCAGACATGAACTAAGTAGTGAATGCGGTCAAACCTAAAAAAAAACTAGACATGTCCAGCGTGTAGTACATGTAGTAGTAGTAGTAGTAGTAGCAGTAGTAGTAGTAGTAGTAGCAGTAGTAGTAGTAGTAGTAGTAGTAGTAGTAGTAGTAGTAGTAGTAGTAGTAGTAGTAGTAGTAGTAGTCGTCGTCGTCGTCGTCGTCGTCGTAGTAGTAGTAGTAGTAGTAGTAGTAGTAGTAGTAGTAGTAGTAGTAGTAGTAGTAGTAGTAGTAGTAGTAGTAGTAGTAGTAGTAGTAGTAGTAGCAGCAGTAGTAGTAGTAGTAGTAATATTGGCTCCAGGAAGAGGTTATGGTTTCATCCGTGCTTGTGGCTTAGTTTGCTTGTTGGTGTGTTTGTCACGGATATTACGACCGTAGAAGCTGGTGTACCACCAAGCAAATGTGTCTGTATTTTGGGGCAATAAAGATATGCCTTAGTATTATCTTACCGTACCTTACCTAGGGCCCTGCACTGATTTTCATAACAGGCGTTAAAGAGCTGACAACTAGGGAACACAACATGTGGTGAGGATATCGGTAAAGGCTCGATCGATGCTTTTTCAGCGTTTGTTTGCTGTTTGATATTTTCATCAATCTATAACCATCTTGTTGGACCTTTTGAGAAAGTTGCTTATCTTATGAGCTCTCTATACTACATCATGGTTAGCTGTATTCCCGTTGTATCAAAGTGTGTTGGCACTGTGCCAGTAGTTTGGAGCCAGTCGTGAATGAAAACTACTTAGGAGATGGCTATTCACATAATGCTTAGTAGTACCTATGGGTTACCCAAGGTCAGATGACATGTGGCTTGCACAAGGATTGTTATACAAAAAGAAGACGAAGAAGAAGAAGAAGAAGAAGAAGAAGAAGAAGAAGAAGAAGAAGAAGAAGAAAAAGAAAAGAAGAAGAAGAAGAAGAAGAAGAAGAAGAAGAAGAAGAAGAAGAAGAAGAAGAAGAAGAAGAAGAAGAAGAAGAAGAAGAAGAAGAAGAAGAAGAAGAAGAAAAAGAAGAAGAAGAAGAAGTAGGAAGATAATAATAATTGCCATCATTATCATTATCGTTATCATATTCATCATCATTATCATCATGGTCATTGCCATTGTCATCCTAAAAGATCAGGATTGGTCAGACGGGTTTTCGTCTAGCCAGAACCTACATATATAAGGAATGAGCTTTATGAAAGAAATACATGTACATCCTTAGCCGAATGTTTTGGTAAGTCGTTGCATCCTACTCTGGTGAAAGAAAGCATCGTAAGAAGAACAGAAGAGACAAGGTCATGTGGCTTTATAATAACAAAAATAAATAAATTGTAATGTTCTTTTGAAGGCTATTACGCCCATAGAGCCTGCGTGATATATACCCGGCGATAATAATCACCTTGTGGACATGACGCTAACCTTACGCAGATGGTGACTCCCAAGATAAAGTTTGTACCAATTTCCACCTGAGTCGAGTGTAAAGGTTATTTCCGAATGAACACAACCTAGCTTGTTAAGATTCGAACCCGGGACCTCACGGTCCAAAGTCATTCAGCCTAAGCACTCAGCACACCGATATCTAATCTGTAGTGATTTCTAATCTATTTGTGACAACGAAAACAACGAGAATGCATCTCTTTCTATCTGCAGGCTGTGATGATCAAACATCGAGAAAGGAACGATAAAAATGGAGTCAGTATTTGCATGTCCAAAGAGATTTCACGTTGCCTGGAAGGAGGCACTTATTGCAATGTATATAATCATCTGGTACAGGCTGGGGACATCTGTCTCGGTGTGGCCGTGATAATACTCACTATTCACTGGTTCATTCAATCACATGACCGCATGTACGAACATGAACCAATCGTCGATAACAGTTCGTTGCCAGAGGAACTCAAATGGGGTCATCATGGAGAAGGAGTCAAGATTAATTCAGTCAATCTTAGCACAGACCAAGCCAACGAATTTCAAGTAAGATGAGCTAATAAAACAGCCAGTTAGGTCACTATTGTTTATTGCAAGATTATAATTTCATAATTGATGAAAGGGATCAGTATGTGTTTATTGCAAGATTATGATTTCATAATTGATGAAAGGGATAAGTATGTGTTTATTGCAAAATTATGATGTCATAATTGATGAAAGGGATCATTATGTGTTTATGGCAAGATTATAATTTCATAATTGATGAAAGGGATCACTATGTGTAATTGCAGGGTTATAATTTCATAATTGATGAAATAAATAAATAATAGCGATATAATTCTTCTTCTTCTTCTTCTTCTTCTTCTTCTTCTTCTTCTTCTTCTTCTTCTTCTTCTTCTTCTTCTTCTTCTTCTTCTTCTTCTTCTTCTTCTTCTTCTTCTTCTTCTTCTTCTTCTTCTTCTTCTTCTTCTTCTTCTTCTTCTTCTTCTTCTTCTTCTTCTTCTTCTTCTTCTTCTTCTTTCTTCTTCTTCTTCTTCTCTCTTCTTCTTCTCTTCTTTCTTCTTGTTCTTGTTCTTGTTCTTGTTCTTGTTCTTGTTCTTGTTCTTGTTCTTGTTCTTGTTCTTGTTCTTGTTCTTGTTCTTGTTCTTGTTCTTGTTGTTGTTGTTGTTGTTGTTGTTGTTCTTCTTCTTCTTCTTCTTCTTCTTCTTCTTCTTCTTCTTCTTCTTCTTCTTCTTCTTCTTCTTCTTCTTCTTCTTCTTATTTCCTTTCAGGATGGACTGAAAAAGTATGGATACAACGCCTTTGTCAGTGATCGGATTCCACTGAGGCGCTCGCTGTCTGACACTCGTTCCCCGTTTTGTCGACGCTACAGGACAAACTTGACCTTGAAGGCATCAGTCATCGTTACGTACCACAATGAGGCCTGGTCCACTCTCATGAGAACCATATTTAGTGTTCTGGACAGGTAAACCACATAACATACACATTCTTGCCTAAGCTAAAGGTTTGTGAGTTGACAGAGCATAAACTTACCAGCTGTCGGTTCGTAATTTAACTCTCCTCTGTCTCTATGCATTGAAATGTTCACTGGAGGATCATCTTTTCACTAACCGGTATTCCATTCTTAAATCTGTTCTCTCACTCACTCTTTCTCTCGGGTACTTGGTAGTCCAGAAGTTAGGTGTCGGCCTTTCAACCAAAATGTTGTAGCCTGAGGTTCAAGCCCGGAAGCGTGAACATGTTCTAGAGTTAAAAAAAACAAATTCTACCCCCTTCGTCCCCTGGTCCAGGGAGATGGACTGAAATATAGCCCTATCGGAGACGGACGATAAACATTAGGCCACGTATGCGCACAATATTGATCCCCAGGCTGTTGACTTAGTCTGGGCAAAATTAAGAATCCCACTAAGACCTCCGAGACCATTTTAGCTGTGGATGGGGTAAACCCACTAACACCTCCGAGATCATTTTAGCTGTGAATGTGGATAAACTCACTAACACCTCCGAGACCATTTTAGCTTTGAATGTGGATAAACTCACTAACACCCCGAGACCATTTTAGCTCTGAATGTGGATAAACTCACTAACACCTCCGAGACCATTTTAGCTGTGAATGTGGATAAACTCACTAACACCTCCGAGACCATTTTAGCTGTGAATGTGGATAAACTCATTAAACACCTCCGAGACCATTTTAGCTGTGAATGTGGATAAACTCATTAAACACCTCCGAGAGCATTTTAGCTGTGAATGTGGATAAACTCATTAAACACCTCCGAGAGCATTTTAGCTGTGAATGTGGATAAACTCACTAACACCTCCGAGACCATTTTAGCTGTGAATGTGGATAAACTCATTAAACACCTCCGAGACCATTTTAGCTGTGAATGTGGATAAACTCATTAAACACCTCCGAGACCATTTTAGCTGTGAATGTGGATAAACTCATTAAACACCTCCGAGACCATTTTAGCTGTGAATGTGGATAAAGACTAACACCTCCGAGACCATTTTAGCTGTGAATGTGGATAAACTCACTAACACCTCCGAGACCATTTTAGCTGTGAATGTGGATAAACTCACTAACACCTCCGAGACCATTTTAGCTGTGAATGTGGATAAACTCACTAACACCTCCGAGACCATTTTAGCTGTGAATGTGGATAAACTCATTAAACACCTCCGAGACCATTTTAGCTCTGAATGTGGATAAACTCATTAAACACCCCCGAGACAATTTTAGCTCTGAATGTGGATAAACTCATTAAACACCTCCGAGACCATTTTAGCTGTGAATGTGGATAAACTCACTAAACACCTCCGAGACCAATTTTAGCTGTGAATGTGGATAAACTCATTAAACACCTCCGAGACCATTTTAGCTGTGAATGTGGATAAACTCACTAACATCTCCGGGACCACTTTAGCTGCTGTGGGTGGGGGTAAACCCACTAAGACCTCCGAGACAATTTTAGCTGTGGGTGGGGGTAAACCCATTAAGACCTCCGAGACCATTTAAGCTGTGGGTGGGGGTAAACCCACTAAGACCTCCGAGACCATTTTAGCTGTGGGTGGGGGTAAACCCACTAAGACCTCCGAGACCATTTTAGCACCCTTAAGACCTCCGAGACCACTTTGTGGGTGGGGTAAACCCACTAAGACCTCCGAGACCATTTTAGCTGTGGGTGGGGTAAACCCACTAAGACCTCCGAGACCAATGGAGGTAAACCTAAGTGGCTGTGGATGGGGTAAACCCATTAAGACCTAGATTTGTTATCGCAAGTAGCTGTTTGAGATTTGATGTCATCGAGCTGTCTGGTAAAACTAAACGAGAAACTGTGGTGATCTAAGACCCGAGTAAAACCCATAAGACCTAAGATCAATGTATTGTATGTGTATCCACGATCGAGTCTGGTAAAACAACAAACGTGATCAACCCGTAAAAATGAAATATCCTACAAAAAAGTCAACTATAATACAACATACAAGGCCACACACAATGGCTTTGGCGTTATAACAAAAGAAAAAAAGAAATGATTCTATATCTTTGGAAGAAGTGGAAGATATTAGTGAAAAAATTTAAGTAAAAAAGTCTAAGCAGTCAGACATCTTAACTGTAACAGTATTCAAGTCTAAGCAGTCATACATCTTAACTATAACACTATTCAAGTCTAAGCAGTCAGACATCTTAACTGTAACAGTATTCAAGTCCAAGCAGTCAGACATCTTAACTATAACAGTATTCAAGTCTAAGCAGTCAGACATCTTAACTATAATACTATTCACGTCTAAGCAGTCAGACATCTTAACTGTAACAGTATTCAAGTCCAAGCAGTCAGACATCTTAACTATAACACTATTCAAGTCTAAGCAGTCAGACATCTTAACTGTAACACTATTCAAGTCCAAACAGTCAGACATCTTAACTATAACACTATTCAAGTCTAAGCAGTCAGACATCTTAACTGTAACAATATTCACGTCCAAGCAGTCAGACATCTTGACTGTAACACTATTCAAGTCTAAACAGTCAAACATCTTAACTGTAACAGTATTCAAGTCTAAGCAGTCAGACATCTTAACTGTAACACTATTCAAGTCCAAGCAGTCATACATCCTAAATGTAACAGTATTCAAGTCCATGCAGTCAGACATCTTAACTGTAACAATATTCAAGTCTAAGCGGTCAGACATCTTAACTGTAACAGTATTCAAGTCTAAGCAGTCAGACATAATAACTGTAACAGTATTCAAGTCTAAGCAGTCAGACATCTTAACTGTAACAGTATTCAAGTCTAAGCAGTCAGACATCTTAACTGTAACAGTATTCAAGTCTAAGCAGTCAGACATCTTAACTGTAACAGTATTCAAGTCTAAGCAGTCAGACATCTTAACTGTAACAGTATTCAAGTCTAAGCAGTCAGACATCTTAACTGTAACAGTATTCAAGTCTAAGCAGTCAGACATCTTAACTGTAACAGTATTCAAGTCTAAGCAGTCAGACATCTTAACTGTAACAGTATTCAAGTCTAAGCAGTCAGACATCTTAACTGTAGCAGTATTCAAGTCTAAGCAGTCAGACATCTTAAATGTAACAGTATTCAAGTCCATGCAGTCAGACATCTTAACTGTAACAATATTCAAGTCTAAGCGGTCAGACATCTTAACTGTAACAGTATTCAAGTCTAAGCAGTCAGACATCTTAACTGTAACAGTATTCAAGTCCAAGCATTCAGACATCTTTACTATAACAGTATTCAAGTCCAAGCATTTAGACATCTTAACTGTAACAATATTCAAGTCCATGCAGTCAGACATCTTAACTGTAACAGTATTCAAGTCTAAGCAGTCAGACATCTTAACTATAACAGTATTCAAGTCAAGCATTCAGACATCTTTACTATAACAGTATTCAAGTCCAAGCATTTAGACATCTAACTGTAACAATATTGTCCATGCAGTATCTTAACTGTAACAGTATTCAATGCAGTCAGGCATCTTAACTATAACAGTATTCAAGTTTAAGGATTCAGACATCTTTACTATATAGTATTCAAGTCCAAGCATTCAAGTAACTGTAACAGTATCCAAGTCAATGCAGTCAGACATCTTAACTATAACATTATTCAAGTCTAAGGAACCAGACATCTTAACTATAACAGTATTCAAGTCTAAGGAACCAGACATCTTAACTATAACAGTATTCAAGTCTAAGGAACCAGACATCTTAACTATAACAGTATTCAAGTCTAAGGAACCAGACATCTTAACTATAACAGTATTCAAGTCTAAGGAACCAGACATCTTAACTATAACAGTATTCAAGTCTAAGGAACCAGACATCTTAACTATAACAGTATTCAAGTCTAAGGAACCAGACATCTTAACTATAACAGTATTCAAGTCTAAGGAACCAGACATCTTAACTATAACAGTATTCAAGTACAAGGCACCAGACATCTTAACTATAACAGTATTCAAATCTAAGGATCCAGACATCTTAACTATAACAGTATTCAAGTACAAGGAGTCAGACATCTTAACTATATCACTATTCAAGTCTAAGGAACCAGACATCTTAACTGTAACAGTATTCAAGTTTAAGGAGTCAGACATCTTAACTATAACACTATTCAAGTTTAAAGAACCAGACATCTTAACTATAACAGTATTCAAATTTAAGGATCCAGACATCTTAACTATAACACTATTCAAGTACAAGGAGTCAGACATCTTAACTATAACAGTATTCAAGTACAAGGAGTCAGGCCAACTGCTAATCGATTTTTGTCTTTGAATAGATTGTGCACATAAGACACAACAGGTGGCTAGAAAGTGAAATGCTTATCAAAACATGCAACGAATTAATTATGTATTTACATATTATTCCGTTGATTAGCACAACACAGTCAACGGTTCATTACTGGCATTATGTTCATAGTAATTATCATACACAACATACCACACAGTATTCATTATTGTAAACTCCAATTAAAGAACTGAATGAGTAAGTTGCAAAGTTAGTAAGTAAGTAACTAAACACGAAAGGACGAAAGGAAGGAAGGAAGAAAGGAAGGAAGGAAGGGAGGAAGGAAGGAAGGAAGGAAGGAAGGAAGGAAGGAAGGACTGAAATACTTACCTTGTATTCTAAATTTGAAATTTAGCTGTAAAACCCCTTTAAAAGATCGATACTAAAAACCAAGCCCTGAAACTGTGTTAAGACCTGTATAAGATAGACCGCCATCGATTGTGATGTCAGTGTACTGTAGTTTGATCAATGTATAAATCAAAAACGTGATCTTACTTTACGACATAATATATTTTGGCACAAATCAAAGATAGCTGATTTTTATTTATTGGATTTGAGTCGATGTTATCCACATCCACAACTAAAGTGATCTCAGGGGTTTTTGGTAGGATTTTAAAAAAATTGCCTGGACTGCCCTGTAAGCAGCCAAGGGATCTTTAAGGCGCATATATTGTTGTGATCTGCACATGGGATCTCCTGTTTATCGTCCGTCTCCGACGGGGCTAGGTGTCGATCCACCTACCTGGACCAGGGGAGAAGAGTTTTGCTCGAAAACAATCGACTATACATTTCAACAGTTGGCGGGACACGAACCCACTATCTTTTGGTTGAGAGGCCGACATCTTCCCTCTGGACTACCGAGTCACCAAAGACACACGAAGCTCTTTTGTTGATCATGCAACTACTAACTGTATCCTCTGGCAAGGCCCGGGTTAACCAATCAATTTCTAAATCTAAAGTAGCTGTATTCGCTGGCAGGGCCTAGACAGCCAATTACTTTCTAAATCTAATGTAGCTGTATCTGCTGGCAAGGCTCGGGTTAACCAATCACTTTCTAAATCTAATGTAGCTGTATCTGCTGTTAACCAATCACTTTCTAAATCTAATGTAGCTGTATCTGCTGGCAAGGCATGTTAACCAATCACTTTCTAAATCTAATGTAGCTGTATCTGCTGGCAGGGCCCATGTTAACCAATCACTTTCTAAATAAATCTAATGTAGCTGTTAACCAATCACTTTCTAAATCTGGCAGGGCCCAAGTTAACCAATCACTTTCTAAATATAATGTAGCTGTATCTGCTGGCAGGGCCTGGATTAACCAATCACTTTCTCAATATAATGTAGCTGTATCTGCTGGCAGGGCCCAGGTTAACCAATCACTTTCTAAATCTAATGTAGCTGTATCTGCTGGCAAGGCCCGGGCTTGCTCCAAAGCATTCCTGAAAGATGAATTCAAAATGACTCCAGAATCAGATTTAGATATAGCTGTATCTCTTATTCCGAAACATTATGTAAGTTTCAACTGAATGTGATCTTACTGTACTGCAGATAGAAATATGTATAAATCGAAGACGTGATCTTACTGTTTCTGCAGATACTGCAGTTAAAATATGTATAAATCTAAGACGTGATCTTACTGTACTGCAGATAGAAATATGTATAAATCGAAGACGTAATCTTAGATAGAAATATGTACGGATCTTGTAATGCTGATAGATCTATGTACACACCGAAGATGTGATATTACTGTACTGATGATAGAAATATGAACACATCGAAGACGTGATCTTACTGTAATGCTGATAGATTTATGTACACACCAAAGACGTGATCTTACTGTAATGTTGATAGACCTATGTACACACCAAAGACAATGATCTTACTGTAATGCTGATAGATTTATGTACACACCAAAGACGTGATCTTACTGTAATGTTGATAGACCTATGTACACACCAAAGACGTGATCTTACTGTAATGTTGATAGACCTATGTACACACCAAAGACGTGATCTTACTGTAATGCTGATAGATTTATGTACACACCAAAGACGTGATCTTACTGTAATGCTGATAGATTTATGTACACACCAAAGACGTGATCTTACTGTAATGCTGATAGACCTATGTACACACCAAAGACTGATCTTACTGTAATGCTGATAGATTTATGTACACACCAAAGACGTGATCGTACTGTAATGTTGATAGAAATATGAACACATCGAAGACGTAATGTTATTGTAATGCTGATAGATTTATTTACACACAAAAGACGTGATCTTACTGTAATGTTGATATATTTATGTACACACCAAAGATGTGATCTTACTGTAATGTTGATAGATTTATGTACACACCAATGACGTAATCTTACTGTAATTTTGATAGATTTATGTACACACCAAAGACGTGATCTTACTGTAATGTTGATAGATTAATTTATGTACACACCAAAAGACGTGATCTTACTGTAATGTTGATAGATTTATGTACACACCAAAGACGTGATCTTACTGTAATGTTGATAGATTTATGTACACATCAAAGACGTAATATTACTGTAATGTTGATAGATTTATGTACACACCAAAGACGTAATCTTACTGTAATGTTGATAGATTTATGTACACACCAAAGACGTAATATTACTGTAATGTTGATAGATTTATGTACACACCAAAGACGTAATCTTACTGTATTGTTGATAGATTTATGTACACACCAAAGACGTAATCTTACTGTAATGTTGATAGATGTATGTACACACCAAATATGTGATCTTACTGTAATGTTGATAGATGTATGTACACACCCAAGACGTGATCTTATAATGTTGATAGATTTATGTACACACCAATGACGTAATCTTACTGTAATGTTGATAGATTTATGTACACACCAATGACGTAATCTTACTGTAATTTTGATAGATTTACGTACACACCAAAGACGTAATCTTACTGTAATGTTGATAGATTAATTTATGTACACACCAAAAGACGTGATCTTACTGTAATGTTGATAGATTTATGTACACACCCAAGACGTGATCTTACTGTAATGTTGATAGATTTATGTACACACCAAAGACGTAATATTACGGTAATGTTGATAGATTTATGTACACACCAAAGACGTAATCTTACTGTAATGCTGATAGATTTATGTACACATCGAAGACAACTGAGGCCAATAACGCGTGTTTGGTTGATAAGAACATGACAGTTTTGGAAACAAAATGTATGTTGTCAGCAAAGCAATACGAAATTTAATTAATTCGTTATCACCAAAAACAAAACCCCAAAACCTTTCATTGTTCTAAGGGTATAGGGTATAACAATTACGGAATATTTTAGCCCGAATGGTTGAGAATTAAAAACGCTAGATCAAGTGGTATTTGGTTAGTTTGTACATGTATAGATATGTAAATAACCATTAACATGTGGGCCTACTTTCTATTCAACAAGAGCAAGTATTGTGAAAACCAAAGTCAGAAAAACTCATAAACAAGTTTATGATGACAGCTAAATCGATATCACATGAAACACAGTACGTGTATGTACAACTGGCCATTGTACGTAACATGGCTGTTAATTGACTCTTGGGGATGCAAACGATTATGTGCGGAAAGGCCAGAGTAAAGGATTAAAGATAAGGATTGAATTATAGCCTGTATCTCCGCGCAAGTACAGGCTCACCGACTGTAAATCATTTATCCCCCAGCAGGCCATTTCATTCAAAGTTCCTTTCAATTCCCGGGGGAGCATACCGTACACAAGCCTGTTGTTAGGCTTTTCGTACTAACGCTCAGACAATATCTTTGTGTACCTATAGCTAGGATTCACACTCGTGTCGTGGGGCTTGAACTAGTGTCGTCGTCATTACAACAACCTCTCAACAGTACGGTTCAGCTACAACTCCTAAAGAATAATAGCGTAAAGAATAATAGGCCAACAGCTGTGACCAACTACAAAAGTCAGGCAACGACGAGCGCGGTTGGATGATTTTGATTTGATTTGATTTGATTTGATTTGATTGATTCAATTTACCCATATCCACAACCAAGGTGATCTCAGGTCATTTTGATAGGATTTTAAATTTTGCTCGTACTGCCCTGTAAACAGCCAGGGGATTTTTAAGGTGCACAGAATGCTGTGATCTGCTCACGGCACCCTCTTTTTATCGCCCGTCTCCGATGGGACTAGGTGTCGATCGACGTACCTGGACCAGGAGGGGGATGTGGTGGGGAGGAAGATTTTGCTCGAAAAAATTCGAGACAACATATCAACTGTTGGTGGAGCTCGGAACTCAGTACCTTTTGGTGGTTGGGTGAAACAAACAGCTTCGTACTAGGAGTGCTAGCATAGGTGGGCCCGGCCCCCTTAGGGTGCATGGATTCTAAAGAATGATTGGGAATCATTATTAATTTGTGTGGCGGTCTGACTAAACCCGCCTGATGTCTCAAAATATGGATTTCTAGTTGAGTATGTGTATGAAAGCAGCAGATCTTTCTGATTAAAATGCTCTTTAAAGTTTTCAAATATCTCAATTAGACGAAATGACAAATATTTACATATCGACGGTCACAAAAACAAGAAGACGAGAAAAACGCATTTAAAGAGACGATTGATAGAGTTGTGGTTTTGCAAGCACGACATAAGTTGTAATCACGACACAAGATGTAATCACGACACAGGTTGTAATCACGACACAAGTTGTAACACAAGTTGTAATCACGGCACTAGTTGTAATCATGTCACAAGTTGTAAGCACGACGACACGGGTTGTAATCACGGTACAGGTTGTAATCACGACACAGGTTGTAATCACGATCACGGGCTGTAATCACGACACAGGTTGTAATCACGACACAGGTTGTAATCACGACACGGGTTGTAATCACGACACAGGTTGTAATCACAACGACGCTGTTTTTAATCCCCACGAAACAGTGTGTAATCATGACGTCACTGGTTGTAATCACGACGACACATGTTTAAAACTCTGACTGACTCGGGTCTCGTTGCCCAACTTTGTACCGGCACCCTCATGAAGGGCGTATCGCTGCGCTTTCCTCACATAAATATCAGGGGTGATGAGTACCCAGCTGTTGACAGAACGTTAATAGGATCAGAGCGCCAAACAGGCATCTGTATTGTATTGTGCTTTCCAGAGAGGTGACGAATTTGACAATAGTAGCCTACTGGAGGCAATAACTGTGCATCCAACTTCATCTCCCTTTTAATTACAGTGCACGAAGGAATACAATAACCATGCTTATGATATACAAGGAACAATAAGCAAGCAGTGTGACTGAATTATGTATAGTTTTATGTCACTTATGTACAGGGTATACCTGCAATCTCGACACATAATAACATAATATGCAAAATGTAAATTTCAAGAAATAAAAGGTTCAACAACATTTATTCAATTACAATACCTACCAAAACATAACACCTTCAATATGATTGATAACACCTACCAAAACATAACACTTTCAATATGATTGATAATACCTACCAAAACATAACACTTTCAATATGATTGATAACACCTACCAAAACATAACACTTTCAATATGATTGATAATACCTACCACAACATAACACTTTCAATATGATTGATAATACCTACCAAAACATAACACTTTCAATATGATTGATAATACCTACCAAAACATAACACTTTCAATATGATTGATAATACCTACCAAAACATAACACCTTCAATATGATTGATAACACCTACCAAAACATAACACTTTCAATATGATTGATAACACCTACCAAAACATAACACTTTCAATATGATTGATAATATACCAAAACATAACACTTTCAATATGATTGATAACACCTACCAAAACATAACACTTTCAATATGATTTATAATACCTACCAAAAACATAACACTTTCAATATGATTGATAATACCTACCAAAACATAACACTTTCAATATGATTGATAATACCTACCAAAACATAACACTTTCAATATAATTGATAATACCTACCAAAACATAACACTTTCAATATGATTGACAACACCTACCAAAACATAACACCTTCAATATGATTGATAACACCTACCAAAACATAACACCTTCAATGTGATTGCCACCACGTGTGAAACAAAGTGTGACGAATCCATAACATAACTATCTAATATGTGGACATCGAAAGGTAAACATTTTAGCTCGTGCTATTTCCAACGTGTATAGAGGTTAAGGGCATCCCTGTATCTATGAGGCTACAATGTTTCACTGATGTTTATTTGTTAAGGGAATTCCATAGTTCAGAGGCAATGTGTCGGCTGCTCAACCGAAAAATAGTGAGTTCGAGCCACGCTACGGTTGAAAAGTGTTCTCGAGTTTTTTGTAGCAAAAATCTACACCCCCCCCCCTGGTCCAGGTAGGTAGATCGACACCTAGTCCTATCGGGGACGAACTATAAAAAAGAGGTCCCGTGTGTAGATCATAACACTCTGTATACGTTATGGATCCTTGGCTATTTATGGGGCAGTCCGAGCAAAATTAAAAATCATACCAAAAACCCTGAGATCACTTTAGTTGTGGATGTGAGTACATCAAATGAAGTCAATAATTAAAAATAAACAACTTTCCCCAATGCAATCAGTTAGCGTTACATTTAAGACGTGTCTTCATGAATCCCCTTCTTCTCTGCTATCAGGTCTGAGTCATATCTCCTGAAGGAACTCATCGTTGTAGATGACGCGTCCTCACATTCTAGGGGTGGCGGGACGTATCGTGAAGAACTACCTGGTAATGTTTCCAAAGGTAAGATTTTTAGCCAAAGGGAAAGGGAAACCGCGCCAAGAGGGGTATAACCTTCAGATAAATTGAAATTTGATTGAAGAAGCAATGAAGCCTTGCTGTACAGCGTAGTAACACAACGTTGACTAATCACCATCCTGAATCCTGCGTGACTACGCTCAATGATCTACATAGAATTATGAGTTGCTGGTTATTTGTTCGCCAAACGCTTTGTTACCAAGCTACTAAGAGTAACCATATTTTGATTGTATGTTCTAAGTGATCTCAAGATTGTTTTCATTACAGGACAGTTTCTATCAGTCCGTCTTTGAGTAGAATTTTCATTCACCTAAATCGCCCTTTTGAACATATTTTTTGTTGCAATAGTACTGTTCCCATCTGCAAACGTAACCTCAATATGGAATACTAGCCTGATCTGATAATCGAACATGGTATCACCCGGGGTATTACATGCTTGCAATGATACTATTCTTTTCACTTTAACCTGTAGAGGTGTGTTCATCGAATGCCACTCCTGCGTCAGTTATATTCGTTGCCGATAGATAGATGTAATATACTATTTTTTCCTGTCGCCTTTTTCTCTTACAGGACCATCATACTATTGTTTAAACTTTCTGTAAGTTTCCTATCAAAGTTTGACTTCTGATCATGGAATTCGCTTGAGACAGTTGTGGCCTTGATGCCAATAAATAAAAACACCAGCAATGCTCATACTTTGCTAACGGGTCGTTGAATCTTATTGTTTAGCTTTTGTGAACAGAATAATGTAATGAAGGTGTTGTACGAGCATACATAGATTCATGTATTGTGTCAATCAACATTAACACGTGTTAACACACATTTTGTAGAGTTATACAAACTACGATGTTTTTGTTTATTTAATTTTGTTCTTATGAAAGGTCAAGGTCCTGCAATTAGACGTTCGATGTGGCACTTGGCAGGCTCGGATGAAAGGCGCCGAACATGCATCTGGTGACATCCTGGTTTTCCTTCACGCCAGGTGCGAATGCACTGATGGATGGCTGACACCTCTAGTGGCGAGGCTACAGCAAGATTTCAAAGTGGTGGCCGTCCCCACCGTGGATACCATTAACCCTTTAACTTTCAAGTAAGTCAAAGTCCATGTAATCAGATGGTGTAGCCTATCATGATACCATTAACCCTTTAACTTTCAAGTAAGTCAAAGTCCATGTAATCAGATGGTGTAGCCT
>JAXRKP010000481.1:247500-250000 GCA_037039925.1 Doris montereyensis
AAAAATAATGAAATTTCATTAATTCTCTCGTTTAGCAGAACAATTTCTCTCTCTCTCTGGCAACTCTCTCTCAAAAATCTCTCATAATTACATATATAGTGTTCTCTCTCAGGTTCTCTCTACCCCCCTCCGTGATCTCTGAGAGCCTCTCTCTCTTATCTCTCTCTCTCTCTCTCTCTTCAGCCTTATCTCTCATGATCTCTCTTATCTCCACAACACTCTCTCTCTCTGGCTCTCTCTCTCTCTCAATGTGTTTCTCTCAGAATTGTCTCTCCTCTCACCCAGTCCATTCTCTCACACTCTGTTCTCTAACGTTTTCTGTTTGGTCGTTGAGTGTTTTCTCATTTCTCTCCTCTCATCCTCAAGTCTGTCAGGGACATCCTCGGATTCAAGAATACCCAACAGCAAGACTAATGGCTTATTGACTTTCATAATTTATCTTTTTCATTTGTTTTTCTCAGATCAGTGAATGTGTGCTTAAAGTTTTTTTTATACAATGGAAACCTATGCTGGTTGAGTCAAGGATGGCGGTAAAACGAGGACATAATGGTTGATGCTAATTGGTATTGTCGTTGCAAACTCAGTGATAAGAGTTCTTGTCTATCTATCCATCCATTCATCCATCTATTCAAATTCCTTCCATGGCAAATTTGCATTATGATACTGTCTATCATCTTTTATAATATGTATATACCTGGTATGTTATCGTTCAGTTCTGAGGTTACACTAGGTAGACGTCAAGGTAGTATTCCAACTATTTTTAATTACCTATCTGTCCATTGATCTGTTCAAAATGGCGGCTATTGAATAAAAATGACACTCCACAGAAAAAATGCCGGAAAACAAAAACAATGTACGTCTCATAATTTGAATTGAATTGACTGAATTGAGCGATTGTGCCTCACGAACACTGCACCGGTCACAATCGCCATATTTCACACGTAGATTTCTTGTTCAATGGCCCAGCCTGATTTAGGTTCTCGGAAACTGCGAATACACACGATGGATCAAATCAGTTTTAATTGATCGGAAAGGATTTTTTCTCCTCGTGATCCACGGAACTGTCTGTTTGTCTCTCTCTTGTTCTTATTACTCATTCCTTCAATTCCTGTGTCATTAGATCTAGCTCTCTCTCTCTAATGAAAGCCAAACTCTAAGTATCGAATATTGTGTCGGCACTTGATATCAACCTGCACCCGGTAACCTAGTGTCAAGTTCATCGATGAAAAAAGAAGCTTCTTGTTCTTTGGTAAAAGAGTAGATCTAATCATCATTCACTACTACGCCAGGGGTGGGGTGGTGAGGACATTCGCTAACTGTTATTATTTTATATGTATATATATGTATTTTCTTACCGTTACAAGCGAAAGAAGAAGAAAGAGAAGAAAGAAAAAGAAAAGAAGAAAAGAAGAAGAAGAAGAGGAAAGAGAGAGAGAAGGAGAAGAGGAGGAAGAGGAGGAGAGAGAGAGAGAGAGAGAAGAGAAGAGAGAGAGAGGAAGAGAGAAAAGAAGAAGAAGGAAGAAGAAGAAAAGAGATAATATTACACCATGCACACATACACAAACAAACACATGTACGCCAGATTTGTCACTGGGACGAGGGAAGTTATAGTTCCACGAATTGCGCTTATTATATCTGGTTAGTGTTCAGTTCTGAGGTTACATGAAAAACAGGTAGACTTGAAGGTACTATCCCCATTTTTAAAAAAATACATCCGTAAAATATCATGATCTGTTCAAAATGGTCATGCTAGCTGAATCAAAATGACACTCCGGATCCTCAAAGCCGGAAAAAATAATGAAATTTATCATTAATTCATAAACGTCAAATGTTTAGCAGAACAATAAAATCTGGCTCAAACAGAAATGAGGTCTTCTGGAGATGATTGATTAAAGCCTGCATGCAAAATATGGCAACTCTTAGTGGTTTGGCATCAGAGCCTTTGGTGAAAAAAATCGACCAACTCATAATTACATATAGTGTTTACTGACATTTACTTAATGTTCCTAACGTTCCTATCACACCCTATGAAACCAGGTTGGCTTGAAACAGCGACAAGACATTTTGCTTAAATTTAATTTTGATTTGTCCCCTCCCGTGATCCACAACACTGAGAGCCATGATGGCTCGATTTGTTTTCAGCCTTATCTACTGTAAAGTATACCTTGAATACAATGAATATCGTGTGTCGTGTGTAAAGTATACCTTGAATACAATGAATATCGTGTGTGTGTGTAAAGTATACCTTATATACAATGAATATCGTGTGTAAAGTATACCTTGAATACAATGAATATCGTGTGTAAAGTATACCTTGAATACAATGAATATCGTGTGTAAAGTATACCTTGAATACAATGAATATCGTGTGTGTAAAGTATATCTTGAATACAATGAATATCGTGTGTAAAGTATACCTTGAATACAATGAATATCGTGTGTAAAGTATACTTTGAATACAATGAATGTCGCGTGTAAAGTATACCTTGAATACAATGAA
>JAXRKP010000481.1:260000-267500 GCA_037039925.1 Doris montereyensis
ATTTAAAGGCAACCCCGCCCCCTTTTCCTTCCCCATCTGCTCTGTCTTCCATCTACTTCCCTTCCCACCTTTCGCCACCGCTACATTAGAATAAAAAGAGAGAACAAATACCTAAAGGCAACAACAAACACACACAGGCCAAGCACCCTTAAACTCTGTACAGGGCATACATGTACTAGATTAAAAATTCCGGGAAACGACTCCAGTAACCCACTTATCAATTCATGGAACAGCATCCACTATGTCATAGTGACATAACCAACAGTGAGTAAACACATACAAATCAAGACTTGACACTTTCTGGGGCAATATGTCGACCCTTTACAACGCCACGTTTGTTTTTGAAGATTTGACATTTTCTGGGACAATATGTCGACCCTTTACAACCCACGTTCGTTATCGCAGAGTAACGTGGTACTCGGTTGTCCACAGGTTGAACATTTTCTTGAGTTTTTTTTCGAGTAAAAACTACCCCCCCTTGATCCGGATAGGTAGAAACACACCTAGTCCCATCGGAGATGGACGATAAAAAGAAGGTCTCATGTGCAGATAACAACAGTCTGTGCACGTTAAATATCCCTTGGCTGTTTACAAGGCAGTGTGGGCAAAATTTAAAATCTTACCAAAATCACAGAGATCAACTTAGTTGTGGATGTAGGTAAATTAAATCAAATCAAAATTTCGCAAAGTGGCAATGAACAGGCCTCACAGGTCTGAAGCACACTGCGGTTCAACTTTAACTCTATGGATGCAAATCCCTTAATGGATTTTGATTCAAATCTACAGAACAATGCTACTGATCACAATACTTTAAAATGACTTCAACCTTCACAATCTAGTGCCTTTGATTAGGCAGTATTTGAAGACGTATTTCATTATCCTTTCATTTTGAATATCATTTTGCTATTGATTCCAATGTTAAACAGCGTGAAGAGCTTTTCATTATTCGTGTAATGATCATCATGAAACTCATTACTCTGTATGGGCCGTCAGTACTGGAGAAGTGCAACACAAAGCTGGTATTTGTATTCAAAACTTCACTTACATAGTTTAAAACACTTAAGATGCCCATGTGACGACCACAACATGACAAAATCTCAGCATCAAAGATGGATACATACAAGTATAATATTATTATAATACAAGTATTATTATTTAAGAAAATCTCTCAGAAGAGAATTGTGATGCGCTTAAAGGGCCATTACTCCTCTCACTTCTAAATAAAATTTAAACGCGGTACTTTCCCATGTCATTACTTTGAATGTAGGAGATTTATCAGCCGTATCCATAATGATATAATTGTGATTGCTTTGACGAGAGAGGATTAAATAGTTATGACGTGTTTTATAACAGATCAGAAAGCCGAGCATGAATTTGAGTGTAAATGTCAAGATGTAGACTCCATGCGGTCGCTCGCCTCACGACCCTATTGTTTATAATAAGGATAAAGATAAGGATAAGGATGGATTTATAGTCTGTACCCCCACACAAAAGCAGGCTCACCGACTGTTCAGCCTTTTTCTCCCAGCTGGCCATTTCGTCCCTCAAAGTCCTTGGAGGAGCACACAGTACACAAGCCTGATAAGCTTTTCGTTCTAACACTTTTGGCAAGATATTTCTCTACCTATAGCTAGGTACTCAATCACACCTCACAACATTACGGTTTAACTACAACGCCTTCAACCAGGGCCATTGTGATTACAAGCTTACAACGCTACGGTTTAGCTACAATGCATTGAACCAGCGTCGTCGTGATTACAAGCTCACAATACTACAGTTCAGCTACAACGCCCTGAACCAGTGTCGTCGTGATTACAAACGAACAACACTACAGTTCAGCTACAACGCCTTGAACCAGTGTCATCCTGATTACAAACTCACAACACTACAGTTCAGCTACAACGCCTTGAACCAGTGTCGTCCTGATTACAAGCTCACAACACTACGGTTCAGCTACAACGCCTTGAACCAGTGTCGTCCTGATTACAAGCTCACAACACTACAGTTCAGCTACAACGCCTTGAACCAGTGACGTCCTGATTACAAACTGACAACACTACGGTTCAGCTACAACACCTCTTCTAATGATGTTCCTTGTTTTTGTTTCTTGACTGTTTAATTCAATTCAATTCAAAACACTGTTAATCGTCCCTGAAAGACAATTATTCATATCAACACAATGAAATTAGAAAGCACATAATCTAATATAAAGTTTACCATTGACCAAAATCCCTTTTCATATACACCGATAAAATTGTTTTATTCTTGAAATATTATTTTATGAATGTTGGGAGGACCGTTTCGAAAATCTTTCTAAATCTAAAATAATATTTCCAGGTGATATGTGGTCATAAAGTGTCAAATTAATGCCAAAAACGCCGAAAAAATAATTTATGAGACACGCTAGGGGTGCCGGGCTCCTAACCAAAAGGTTTGTGCGTTCAAGTTCCGATGGTTGAAACACAAAGATGGAAATTCGAGTTAGGACCAAAATTTAAAGAAACTAGACAGAACGTAAGCCAGAAAAGGCCAATTTGTTTTTCTCATAATTACACATCATCATATTATTATATCGTGTCGGAGGTTAGGTAGGTCGTTTGAACTTTAAATGCCCTATAAATCTTAATACAATCATAGAGCTTTAACAATGATTGAACCTATACTATTCAATGAGGACAACGCACATTCACTCATCGTTCAAATATTTGAAGTTAAAGTGCTCCATTTCAATGGCATTTTAAAAAAGAATTAAAATACTCTTTTAATATTTTGTTTTTAACTGTACGCTATTCTATGTTTTGACTGCTATTTTAAATAATAATAATAACAAAAAATCATGTCTAAACAAAAGCAGAACTTCCTGTAATGTACATCTTGAATCTATTTCCCCGAGTAAAATTTATATGAGAATAGTTATGTCAAGTCCCATGGTCACTACCATTACTTTGTTTTTCGCTCTAGTGACTGGATATTGTGGCATGATAAATTTCAAACCTTTGATAAGAATATTGAACTATGTGTCTTTGTGCTCATGATAGATAGATAACATTTAAAACATTCAGCTGCATTCCATTTCGTAACTTTTGTTTTAACTGTATTCGTCAATGGGATATAAAAGATCAAAAGGTTTTAAAAAGTATAACCTATGTTATGTCGTATTTTGGTCATACCAAGTACGCGGAAAGAAATCCGAAATCCTGGGATTCGATCAAAGACAAGTAAAGCTGACAATCCTGTCTTCCATTTATATTATTTAGACGTAGATCTAATACACGATTGAATAGCACTGCGATTGTGAAGGCCCTAAAATTTAAATACATAACGCTGTTTTACCGTATGATATCACAAAGACACATCATGCTTTATTATGTATGTATGTATGTATGTATGTGAGTTTGTGTGTCTGCGTGCGTGCGTATGTATGTATGTATGTATGTATGTATATATGTGTGTGTATGTATGTATGTATGTATGTATGTGTCTGTATGTATGCATGGGTGTGTATATATGTTTATATATATATATATATATATATATATATATATATATATATATATATATATATATATACATATACATATATGTGTGTGTATGTGTGTATGTATGGATGGATCTATGGATGTTTTCGTGTATATATGTTTTACCTGTCTCCATGTGAAGATGATGCGCGATGCGTGACACATAATGCCTGTTTCGTGTATATAAAGCATGATGTGTAATGCGTATTGCCTTTTCAATGTGCAGGGATACATGATGTGTATTACCTGTTTCCACGTATACATAATGCGTGATGCGTGATAGGTATTGCCCGCTTTCATGTGTACATAATGCGTGATGATGTGTATTACGTGTTTCTATGTGTACATAATGCATGATCGGTATTGCCTGTTTCCATGAGTACATAATGTGTGATGCGTGATGTGTATTTCCTGCTCCGATGTGTGTATAATTCGTGATGCGTGATGTGTATTACCTGCGTCCATCATAATGCATGATACGTGATGGGTATTGCCTGCTTCCATGTGTACATAATGCGTGATGCGTGATGTGTATTACCTGCTTCCATGTGTATATAAAGCGTGATGCGTGATGGGTATTGCCTGCTCAATGTGTACATAATGTATGATGCGTGATACGTATTGCCTGTTTTCATGTGTAGATGATGCGTGATGCGGGATGTGCATTGTCTGTTTCCATGTGTACCCGATGCGATGTGTATTGCCTATTTATTTGTGTATGTAATGCATGATGCGTGATGCGTGATGCGTATTGCCTGTTTCCATGTGTACACAATGCGTAATGCATGATGCCTATTGCCTGTTTCCATGTTTACACAATGCGTGATGCATGATGCCTATTGTCTGTTTCCATGTTTACACAATGCGTGATGCGTATTGCATGTTTCCATGCGTACGTAAATTGCAGTGCATGATGATTTCCTGAGTGCGTAATGCGTGATGGTTGATTTGTAATGCCTATTTCCATGTGTGTAATGCATAATGTGTATTGCCTGTTTCCATATGTCTGCGTGACGTGTGATGTGTATTGCGTATTGCCTGTTTCCATATTTGTGCACGATGCATGATGTGTGATGCGTATTGCCTGTTTCCATGTGTACATAATGCGTGAATCATGATGCATATTGCTTGTTTCCATATGTGTATGATGCGTGACTTGTGATGCGTATTGCTTGTTTCCATATGTATGCGTGATACGTGATGCGTATTTCCTGTTTCCATGTGTACTTAATGTCTGATGTGTGATGCGTATTGCTTGTTTCCATGTGTATGCGTGATAGGTGATGTGTGATGCGTATTGCCTGTTTCAATACATACGTGATGTGTGATGTTTTCATGTGTAAGTAATGCGTGATGTGTGATGCGTAGTATATGTATTCATGTGCACATAATACGTGATTGCCTGTTTTAATGTGTGTGTAATACATAATTAGTGATGCGTATTGCCTGTTTCCATATGTGTGTGTGTGTGTGTGTATGTGTGTGTGAGGCGTGGCGTGTGATGCGTATTGTTGTTTCTATGTGTACATTTATATCCATATGTGTAATCTGTCGATTTGTTCTTTCAGTACTGTAAGACCTCTGAACATGTCACCGACCAAAGTAACGTTCCTTCCTGGTGTAGATATGCCAGAAAGTGGAAACTGGACGATGGGGATAAAGACATCCCAACCATTTGGTCTTTTGTATTGCTACTTAAAGAGAATCTTATAGTCAACCCTGAATGGATAAAAAAGTAGCAGGATTTTGCCTCACAAAATCAATAAATTTGTCCAAAAGTTTCAATTTGGTTGCACTTAGCGAGTAGCGAAAACAAAAACATGACTGGGGAAACACGTGCTTCTTGGGAAATCCCTTGGGAATCCCTTGGGAAATCCCTTGGGAAATTCCGGTACACATATACATGCTTGATGCCTATTCGAACGATGGCTAGATCGTTTCAATACGCATACTGCATCACGTGCAACACATCATACACATGAAAACACCTTAGTTACATTTCCTTGTAATCGTTGTGTACACATCACGCATCATACATAACGCATTACGCATTACATTACACAGGGAAACACCTAAGTTACATTTCCTTGTAATCAGTGTGTACACATCACGCATTAGACATTACGCATTACACATTACGTTACATATAAAACACCTTAGTATTTTTTTACATGTAATCGTTGTGTACGCATCACACATTATACATCACGCATTACGCACTACGTTACACATGAAAACACCTTAGTTAACTTTCCTTGTAAGCGCTGTGTACGGATCACGCATTATACATCGTGCATTACACATGGAAACACCTTAGTTCAATTTCCTTGTTATCTTTGTGTATCACGCATTATACATCATGCATTACGCATTACGTTACACATGGAAACACCTTAGGTAAGAATTTCATGTAATCGTTGTGTACGAATCACGCATTATACCTCACGCATTACGCATTACGTTACACATGGAAACACCTTCGTTAACTTTCCTTGTAATCGCTGTGTAAGCATCACGCATTATACATCATGTATTACGTTACACACGGGAACACCTTAGTTAAATTTTCTTGTAATCGTTGTGTGTGCATCATGCATTATACATCATGCATTACGCATTAGGTTATACATGGAAGACCTTTAATACATTTCCTTGTAATCGTTGTGTACGCATCACGTATTATGCATCACTCATTACATATAGACACACCTTAGTTAAATGTCCTTGTAATGCGTATGCATCACGCATTATACATCACGTATTACGTATTACGTTACACATGAGAACACCATAGTTAAATTTCCTTGTAATCATTGTGTACGCATCACGCATTGTACATCATTGCGTTACACATTGAAACAGCTAAGTTAACTTTCCTTGTAATCGTTAAAATTCCATGTAAGCATTGTATATGCATCCCGCATTATGCATCACGCATCACGTATATATGGAAACACCTTAGTTAAATTTCTTTGTAATCGTCGTGTATGTATCACGCATTATGCATCACGCATCACGCATTGAGTACACATTCCTTCTAATTGTGCACGCATTAAGCATTATGCATCATGCATCACACACACATGGAAACACCTTGGCTAAAATTTCCTTGTAATTGTTATATGTTCCTCACGCATTCTGCATCAAGCAGCACACACGCATGGAAACACATTAGTTAAATTTCCTTGTAATCGCTGTGTATCCATCACGTATTCTGCATCACGCATTACACACACGTAGAAACACCTTAGTTAAAATCCCTTGTAATCGTTGTCTATACTTCACACATTACGCATTACGCATCACACATTACATACACATACAAAGGCCTTAAGTTAAAGTCCATTGTAATCGCTGTGTATGCATCACGCATTACGCATTACACATCACACCTTACGCATTACGTACACATAGAAACACCTTAGTCAAAACCCCTTGTAATTGCTGTGTATGCATCACGAATTACGCATTCTGCATCACGCATTACACACACATAGAAATACCTTAGTTAAAATCCTTTGTAATCGTTGTATACGCATCAATCATCACACATTCTAAATCACGCACCACGCACTTCGTACAAATGGAAACGAAGCATGGGAGTAAAACGCCGTGAAGAAATACCTGGACCAGCCAAGGGGTTTGAACCGGTTTCCTTGTGATTACAAGCTCACCTTGCCTTTGGCTACCGAATCCCCCCCCACAATTATACAGGTAGCAGAATGTTACGCTGTATAATAAACTATAGAATAAACGTAACAATATAAATTCACAGAATAAAGAAAAGCGTCAGACAGGAGAGGTGTTTACCTTGACCTGTTTCCTCTCCTATGTAAAACGATAAGGAAATGCTTTTACAAGCCTGCCAGGAATGAATTTAGTAAGACATTACAGGTGTAGGGGTCTATCACTGACGTAGAGCTTGTGTTTTTTGTATTGTGTTGTTTTTACAAGCCTGTCAGGAATGAACTTAGTAAGACAT
>JAXRKP010000481.1:272500-280000 GCA_037039925.1 Doris montereyensis
GGTTGAAGATTTCTTTCAAGACGCTAAGATTGATCTGGTTGAAGTTTTCTTCAAGACACTAAGATTGATGTGGTTGACGTTTTCTTCCAAGACGCTAAGATTGATGTGGTTTAAGTTTTCTTTCAAGACGCTAAGATTGATGTAGTTGAAGTTTTCTTTCAAGACGCTAAGATTGATGTAGTTGAAGTTTTCTTTCAAGACGCTAAGATTGATGTGGTTGAAGCTTTCCTTTAACATCGACGCTAAGATTGATGTGGTTGAAGCTTTCCCTTAACATCGACGCTAAGATTGATGTAGTTGAAGTTTTCTTCAAGACGCTAAGATTGATGTGGTTGAAGCTTTCCTTTAACATCGACGCTAAGATTGACCTGGATAAAGTTTTCCTTCAACATGGACGCTAAGATTGATGTTGTTGAAGCATTCTTTCAACATCGACGCTAAGATTGATGTGGTTGAAGTTTTCTTTCAACATCGACGCTAAGATTGATGTGGTTGAAGTTTTCTTTCAACATCGACGCTAAGATTGATGTGGTTGAAGTTTTCTTTCAACATCGACGCTAAGATTGATGTGGTTGAAGTTTTCTTTCAACATCGACGCTAAAATTGACCTGACAAGTTTTCTTTCAACATCGACGCTAAAATTGACCTGGTTGAAGCTTTCTTTCAACATCGACGCTAAGATTGACCTGGTTGAAGCTTTCTTTCAACATCGACGCTAAAATTGACCTGGATGAAGCTTTCTTTCAACATCGACGCTAAAATTGACCTGGTTGAAGCTTTCTTTCAACATCGACGCTAAAATTGACCTGGATGAAGTTTTCCTTCAACATCGACGCTAAAATTGACCTGGATGAATTTTCCTTCAACATCGACGCTAAGATTGACCTGGATGAAGTTTTCCTTCAACATCGACGCTAAAATTCACCTGGATGAAGTTTTCCTTCAACATCGACGCTAAGATTGACCTGGATGAAGTTTTCCTTCAACATGGACGCTAAGATTGACCTGGATGAAGTTTTCCTTCAACATGGACGCTAAGATTGACCTCGTTGAAGTTTTCTTTGAAGACGCTAAGATTGATGTGGTTGAATTTTCTCTCAACATCGACGCTGAGATTGACCTGGATGAAGGTTTCCTTCAAAATCGACGCTAAGATTGATGTGGTTGAAGCTTTCTTTCAACATAAACGCTAAGATTGATGTGGTTGAAGTCTTCTTTCAACATGGACGCTAAGATTGACATGGATGAAGTTTTCCTTCAACATCGATGATAAGATTGATGTGGTTGAAGCTTTATTTCAACATCGACGCTAAGATTGACATGGATGAAGTTTTCCTTCAACATGGACTCTAAGATTGATGTGGTTGAAGCTTTCTTTCAACATCGACGCTAAGATTGACGTGGATGAAGTTTTCTTCTTTAAGACTTCAACATCGACGCTAAGATTGACCTAGTTGCAATTTTCTTCTTTAAACCGTTTACGTTCCAATCAGCGGAGTCGGTAGTCCACAGGCACGGTGTCGGCCCCGCAACCAAAAGGTTGTGGGTCGAGCCCTATCGACGGTGGAAATATGGTCTCGAGTTTTTGCGAGCAAAATCAACTCCCAGCCCCCCCACCCCTGGGTCCTGGTAGGCAGATTACAAGGCTCTGTGCACATTAAAGATCCATTGGCTGTTAACACAGGGCAGTCCGACCACAATTAAGAAGTGGATACGAGTAAATGAAATCAAATCAAAAGCCGTTACCTTCCACCTCCAACGCTTTCTCGGACATTCTAATCTCCTCCTTACGAGGGGTATACCCATGGACGCTCTTCCTAATACTACTATGGGATTGTGTTCTGGGTAAAATTACGTCGATTGGTAGCACTCTTTCTTTTCATGGCCAGGCGATGGATACCGACGCAGAGTCGCGGGTTCGATCCTCATAGTGGCCAGGTTATTCTTCTGTCTATTTCCTTGTATATGTCTCTTCTTTGACCATACTGGGCTTTGATATTAGTCAATGCCATTTCCTTCACTTGTGTTACTTCACAGTGATATAGTTCCTATGAGGTCATAGATAAGGAGCTAATGCCGGTATATATAGAGTGAAACGGAAACTTCTGGATTGGACACTAGCGTGACGCAGATGTTTACTCCCAAGATAACGCATGTACTCATTTGCATCTGGGTCAAGTTGGGTAAACGCGTGTTACGATTCTTTCCCCCAGAAACAGAAGGTCGAGCCTAGCATTGCTCATGTTTTAATGATCCCAAGGTTAGCAGCCTAACCACTCGGCCATGCCACGGTTTATGGCGATAAATGATGTCTTAATTGGTGTCCTAAATAATGTCCTAAATGGTGTCCTAAATGGTGTCTTAATTGGTGTCCTAAATGGTGTCCTAAAATCCTTTCCACTCGGCCATCACACGATTTACTGTGATAAATGGTGTCCTAAAATCCTTTCCAGTTGGTTTACTATGATAAAGGATGTCCTAAATGGTGTCTTAATTGGTGTCCTAAATAGTGTCCTAAAATCCTTTCCACTCGGCCATCACACGATTTACTGTGATAAATGGTGTCCTAAAATCCTTTCCATTCGGCCATGGTTTACTATGATAAAGGGTGTCCTAAATGGTGTCTTAATTGGTGTCCTAAATGGTGTCCTAAAATCCTTTCCATTCGGCCATGACACGGTTTACTGTGATAAATGCTGTCTAAAATCCTTTCCACATGACATTTACTGTGATAAATGGTGTCCTAAAGTGTCCTAAATGGTGTCCTAAAATCCTTTCCATTCGCCATGCGGTTTACTGTGATAAATGGTGTCCTAAAATCCCTTTTTACGGTTTACTGTGATAAATGGTGTCCTAAATGGTGTCCTAAATGGTGTCCTAAAATCCTTTCCACTCGGCCATCTTAATGGTGTCCTAAATGGTGTCCTAAATGGTGTCCTAAAATCTTTCCAAAACGGTTTACTGTGATAAATGGTTCCTAAATTCTAAATGGTGTCCTAAATGGTGTCCTAAAATCCTTTCCACTCGGCCATGACACGGTTTACTGTGATAAATGCTGTCCTAAAATCCTTTCCACTCGGCCATGACACGGTTTACTGTGATAAATGGTGTCCTAAAATCCTTTCCACTCGGCCATGACACGGTTTACTGTGATAAATGCTGTCCTAAAATCCTTTCCACCGCCCATGAACGGTTTACTGTGATAAATGGTGTCCTAAAATCCTTTCCGGTCGGCCATGACACAGTTAACTGTGATAAATGGTGTCCTAAATGGTGTCCTAAATGGTGTCCTAAATTGTGTCCTAAATGGTGTCCAAAAAATCTTTTCACTCGGCCATGACACTGTTTACTGTGATAAATGGTGTCCTACATGGTGTCCTAAATGGTGTCCTAAAATCTTTTTCACTCGGCCATGACGCTGTATACTGTGATAAATGGTGTCCTAAATGGTGTCCTAAATGGTGTCCTAGAATGCTTTTCACTCGGCCATGAGACTGTTTACTGTGATAAATGGTGTCCTAAATGGTGTCCTAAATGGTGTCCTAAAATCCTTTTCACTCGGCCATGAGACTGTATACTGTGATAAATGGTGTCCTAAATGGTGTCCTAAATGGTGTCCTAAAAAATCCTTTTCACTCGACCATGACACTGTTGCTAGTGATAAATGGTGCCCTACATGATGTCCAAAAATCCATTTCGACCATACACTGTTTACTGTGACACTGTTTACTGTGATAAATGGATGCTGACACAAAGCATAGATGTTCCAATATGCATGGTGTCACTGTATGCATAGGGGACTCATATGCTGACACAAAGCATAGGGTGTTCCAACATGCATGGTGTCACTGTATGCTGACACAAAGCATAGGGGGTTGTTATATGCATGGTGTCACTGTATGCTGACACAAAGCATAGGGGTTGCTATATGCATGGTGTCACTGTATGCTGACATAAAGCATAGGGGTTGCTACATGCATGGTGTCACTGTATGCTGACACAAAGCATGGGTTGTTCTATATACATGGTGTCACTGTATGCTGACATAAAGCATGGGTGTTCTAACATGCATGGTGTCACTGTATGCTGACATCATGGGTGTTCTAACATGCATGGTGTCACTGTATGCTGACATAAAGCATGGGTGTTCTAACATGCATGGTGTCACTGTGACATAAAGCTGACATAAATCATGGTTGTTCTAACATGCATGGTGTCACTGTATGCTGACATAAAGCATGGTTGTTCTAACATGCATGGTGTCACTGTATGCTGACATAAAGCATGGTTGTTCTAACATGCATGGTGTCACTGTATACATGACATAAAGCATGGTTGTTCTAACATGCATGGTGTCACTGTATGCTGACATAAAGCATGGGTGTTCTAACATAGTCACTGGATTCTATATGCATGGTGTCACTGTATACTGATGACATAAAGCATGGGTGTTCTAACATGCATGGTGTCACTGTATGCTGACATAAAGCATGGTTGTTCTAACATGCATGGTGTCACTGTATGCTGACATAAAGCATGGTTGTTCTAACATGCATGGTGTCACTGTATGCTGACATAAAGCATGGTTGTTCTAACATGCATGGTATCAAAGCTGTATACTGATATAAATATGGTTGTCACTGTATGCTGACATAAAGCATGGTTGTTCTAACATGCATGGTGTCACTGTATGCTGACATAAAGCATAGGTGTTCTAACATGCATGGTATCATTGTGATGCTGACATAAAGCATGGTTGTTCTAACATGCATGGTATCACTGTATGCTGACATAAAGCATGGGTGTTCTAACATGCATGGTATCACTCTATGCTGACATAAAGCATGGTTGTTCTAACATGCATGGTATCACTATGCTATGCATGGTTGTTCTAACATGCATGGTGTCACTGTATGCTGACATGGGTGTTCTAAAGCATGGTGTCACTGTTGCTAATAAAGCATGGTGTCACTGCATAGGTGTTGCACAAAGCACAAAGGGGTATGTATCTAGCATGTCACTGTATGCTGACACAAAGCATAGGGGGTTGCTATATATGGTGTCACTGTATGCTGACACAAAGCATAGGGGTTGTTATATGCATGGTGTCACTGTATGCTGACACAAAGCACAGGGGTTGTTATATGCATGGTGTCACTGTATGCTGACACAAAGCATAGTTGCTATATGCATGGTGTCACTGTATGCTGACACA
This sequence comes from Doris montereyensis, assembly GCA_037039925.1. Taxonomy (NCBI): domain Eukaryota; kingdom Metazoa; phylum Mollusca; class Gastropoda; order Nudibranchia; family Dorididae; genus Doris; species Doris montereyensis. The sequence goes on from JAXRKP010000481.1 coordinate 277,716, forward strand.
AAGCATAGGGGTTGCTATATGCATGGGTGTCACTGTCATGCTGACACAAAGCATAGGGGTTGCTATATGCATGTAGGCACTGACATAAATGCTGATGCATGGTTGTTCTAACATGCATGGTATCACTGTATGCTGACATAAAGCATAGGGGTTCTACATGCATGGTGTCACTGTATGCTGACATAAAGCATGGTTGTTCTAACATGCATGGTGTCACTGTATGCTGACATAAAGCATGGGTGTTCTAACATGCATGGTGTCACTGTATGCTGACATAAAGCATGGGTGTTCTAACATGCATGGTGTCACTGTATGCTGACATAAAGCATGGGTGTTCTAACATGCATGGTGTCACTGTATCTGACACAAAGCATAGGGGTTGCTATATGTTCTAACACATGGTGTCACTGTATGCTGACATAAAGCATGGGTTTCTAACATGCATGGTGTCACTGTATGCTGACACAAAGCATGGAGTGTTGTTATATACATGGTGTCACTGTATGCTGACACAAAGCATAGGGGTTGCTATATGCATGGTGTCACTGTATGCTGACATAAAGCAGGGGTGTTCTAACATGCATGGTGTCACTGTATGCTGACACAAAGCATAGGGGTTGCTATGCATGGTGGTGTCACTGTATGCTGACATAAAGCACATGTGTTCTAACATGCATGGTGTCACTGTATGCTGACACATAGGGGTTGCTAAGCATGGTGTCATGCTGACATAAGCAGGGGTGTTCTAACACTGTGTATCTGACACAAAGCACAGATGTTCTAACATGCATGGTGTCACTGTATGCTGACACAAAGCACAGGTGTTCTAACATGCATGGTGTCACTGTATGCTGACAAAAGCACAGGTGTTCTAACATGCATGGTGTCACTGTATGCTTGCCAGGTGTTCTAACATGCTGTTATAACATGCATGGTGTCACTGTATGCTGAGGCCAAGCATAGGTGTTGTAACATGCATGGTGTCCCTGTATGCTGACACTAATCATAGGTGTTGTAACATGCATGGTGTCACTGTATGCTGACACTAATCATAGGTGTTGTACATGCATGGTGTCACTGTATGCTGACACTTAGGACCGTGCGATGCTACGATGAAATCTGAGTAATAGTGAAAGGACGCCTTGCCACAAGCAAGCCATTGTGCTTCACAACAAACCGCAATCGATTCATCGATTGTTTTTTTCGATTGATTGAAGATTCTTTGTATTCAGATTTGATACTGTTAACAGCACGATGTGAGTTATTTCAAATAGCTTTCACGTCACATTCCATATGCTAGGTTGTGTTCCAAATCTGTCGTTGCCAGTGACGGTGATGATCGTAGGAATAGACTGGACCTCTAAAGTCAGTGACTCCCGATTCTGCTGTCGATAATGATAGTCGAGAAAGTAAGCGGTAGCTTGAGAGCGTTGTAGTTATCTTAAGTCAAAACACGATGAAATCTGAATGAACGTAAAAGTGGTGAAGAATTGTCAATCTATCATTCATTTAGTTTTTTGTTTGTGTCTATTGTATTCCAATGAAACATTATTCGTCAACAATACAAAGGTGAGATGCATTAAATCATCACAGTAGTTGATGAAAGGTTTTAATTAATTAGAAAGGCAGACATCCTGTATATAGATATGTACTTGAATTTCCTTCCCATAACTTCTATAAGTAAGACAGTAAATCTGTTCATCTTTTTAACTGTGAGATCCCCGCCGTGGTGGACAAGGTTTGCTTCAAACAAATAAACAAACATTTGATTGTCTTTCTCTGTTTTAATTCATGAAAAAGGATAATGTCAGAACTATCTGTCAATCTACAGTCGTTCAACAGCCACTTCCTGTGAGACCCTTATTGTGTCGTTCACTGTCTGTTGATACCAAACTAGGTCAAACCTGTTGATTTGTTAGAGAATGACACCCCAAGACAAATTTCAAGTAAACAGGTGGCAAACTTTTTTCCACAAAAAACGATTTCTCTCACACCACTGGCTGTTGACTGATTTCTCTCCACACCACTGGTTCTTAACCGATTTCTCTCACACCACTGGTTCTTAACCGACTTCTCTCACGCCACTGATTCTTAACCGATTTCTCTCACACCACTGGTTCTTAACCGATTTCTCTCACACCACTGGTTCTTAACCGATTTCTCTCACGCCACTGATTCTTAACCGATTTCTCTCACACCACTGGTTCTTAACGATTTCTCTCACACCACTGGTTCTTAACTGATTTCTCTCACGCCACTGGTTCTTAACCGATTTTCTCAAACCA
>JAXRKP010000481.1:285000-292761 GCA_037039925.1 Doris montereyensis
GTGAGGTGATGGTGTTGATGCAACAGGTTGAGGAGACGGTGTCGATGTTGATGCGACAGGTTGAGGAGATGCTGTCGATGTTGATGCGACAGGTTGAGGGGATGTTGCTGTCGATGTTGATGCGACAGGTTGAGGGGATGTTGCTGATGTGGATACAACGATAGACAACAACGGTGATGCGGTTGCTATATTCCTATCGGGAGATACTGCAAGGGTAGAAGCCGCGACTGGCAATTCAATTTCATTAGGCTGCAAAAAACAAAGAATACAACAGATAATGGTCCTATTTATAACTAAGCTACAAACAGTTATGACCCTTATCTCATAAGCATCTTACATCTCCGTATAATACACATTCACACACTTCAATAATCATACACGCACACACACACACGCAGGCCGGCACGCACACACACTCACATCAATGCGTGCACACGGGTAGGCTACATATTCTAACGTATCAGAGGATTGTTATTTCTACTACTTTTACTATTATGCATTCGTATGACCGGTCTCAAGGCATTAGACAGCATCAAAGCGTTATGAGAGAGCCAGCGCACTAACCCTTCGCGATATATTACACAAACTATTACATAATCAATGGTCCATGCACTACCGTTATATTCTATGCAGCTACGCTACTCCCCGCCCCCACCCCCCCCCATTTTCCTCACCTCTCTCTCTCTCTCTCTCTCTCTCTCTCTCTCTCTCTCTCTCTCTCTCTCTCTCTCTCTCTCTCTCTCTCTCTCTCTACATTCCCTTTCTGATGGGAGCTTGTGAATACAAATAAAAATGAATACAAGAGAGCCCAAATTGAGGGTTATAGTTATAGGCCCAACAATCGAAGAAGACATCATCATAACAAGTCTACGTGTGTGAAAATAATAAACATAAAACTTATCTCTAGGGATAAACTTACCTCTTCAGTTGGAATAATCTGTCCCTTATTCCATCTCGTCATTGAAGCACGTTTAGAATGTCTGGAACGCTTTGATTTCGGCATATCTGTATTTTTACAGAAAATTTTCACGCAAAACAAAGTTTTCGAAGTGAGTTTGTGTACAGCGACAGCATAGGGGGCGTGAGAAACAGAAGTCAACTGACCTGGGTCATGCGACGTCATAATTTTGCATAATGTGAGACCGAATCAAACGTCTGAGCACATCACGGACAACTATGTTAGCCAATCAGCAGCGGGGAAACATATGACGGTAGGGAAATAGTCACGTGACTACTACAACTTTTACTACGGGTCACTCACTGCTGTAGTGATAGTACTAAGTTTAGAGGGACTTTTTGCACAATACATACACATTGTACCAGCCTTGAACCTTGACACAATCTAAAAATAGTTATAGTAGCAACTCGGCAGACGAGTGAAAAACGGAGCTGGGGCCGAATTGGTGCCGAAATGTACCTGTGTTTGACAGCTAACTTTTGATGATTTTTATCAAATCTCATCGACTTTTGCAGGACCTAACCAGTTATAAAAAATCAATAATAAATAATCCAGACGTCCCTGACATATTTTGGTGCTAGAATCCTGAAGAGAAATGGTAGTTCTATAAGAAAAAGGAAAAAACCCAATTTCGAATTTTCATCGCCATTTAACATTTCAGAACGCGCTCCGGTCCTTAAATACGAATACTGAGATCATGTTGTACCACTTCAATATCATTATGACCCCACTGTTTGTTTGATCAAGGTGTTCCATGAATCACTTTCCTTACTTTTATCAGAACAGACTGAGACAAACACCACGTGACCTGGTGTTGTACCCCGTTGTCAAAATGTTTGGGCCCAGCGACATTCATTCAGTGCGTCAACCATAATATCGCCGCTTACTGACACAACTTTTGTCGAAAACACAACCAGTGAATCAAACGACATAAACGACACGGTGACAGAAGCGAAACACAACGAGAACATAGATCTACACCTTCCTGACACATCTATCACGTCAGGCAGCGAGGATGCCGGAAAAAAACAAGCACATGTGATGAAAACTGACATGATCGAGGATCTGTGAGAAAATATACGCCGATATCTCAAAAATCGGAAAAGACACAGGAATGCATATTACACAGCCAGATCGCAACAATGACTATCTAAAGCTCTTGTTAGACACATTTAATGGGACACGTTATATTCTTGCAGAGGCTAGTGATCTCCTTATTTTATCGTCAAGAACAGTACAGACGACAGCCCTTATACAAAAATGCGACAACGCCATCTGCGTAATTGGTATGATGACCAGATCCTCACATTGGAGGAGTGCGGCTACGGAGAACACGTGCAGAATATTCATCTTAAATGTCTGATCTTCAAAACATTGAACCTATAAAGCACAATAGAGACAAAACAAGTTCTGGAGCCCATGACTTGTAATATCTTATATATAATACGCCTAACTTTTCAAGTTAATCTTCTCTTGTCTTTTGTAATTCTAAGATGATTATCTGCCAGAGTTTGATTGCTGAGTGCTGATGGAAGTCATTTTCTGTTTGCCCTTTATTTGCCCTTGATAATGTTTGAAGAATCATTATAATAATATCATTTTCACCATGAATACATCGCCAGTTGAAATAATCTTTCATGACATAATGCTTTATTTAAATTGTTAAATAAAATATTTAAAACAAAACAAAAATAAACAAAAAAACTGTCGTTAAAACATAAAAAAGAAAAGAAAAAAATGAAATAAGAAATTAAATCATATAACGCAACATTAACTCTCATTTAAATTTATATAAAGCACCAGCCACTCTCATATAAAGCAACTGAAACTCTCATAGTTTGGTTATACCACACGTCACAACGTTATGTAGAAACTCTATAGAAGAAATTGCGAGAACTAAAGCTAACGAGAACATCAGCGAGATCATGATAGACGGGATTTTCATCGTTGTCAAGAAAAGGCTGGAATTCATTGAAATTTAGCACGTCCACCAAGTGATGTGATTTCAAGGTGAATTAGATGAAACAGCAAGATGGCAAAGAAGTGAACGAATTAAAAGATAAGAAGGAGGCTCTACCAGCATCGCCCGCCAACCGCACTCTTAGGCTGCTTTGGGAAAAGCCACATTTCAACAAGATGTCGCTAGCTGTATGATGTGACAACGGCACTTTTATCATCCTCTTTTCAAAAATAAAAGATGAAGACAAAGTTGGATTTATAGTCTGTATTTCCGCCAAAGTGCTGGATCACCGACTGTACATCATTTATCCCGCAGCAGACCATTTCATTCAAAGTCCATCTCAACTCCCTCGAGGAGCATACAGCACTGCAACAAGTTAGGCGTTCGTGCTAACACTCTTGACAAAATCTTTATCTATCTATAGCTGGGTACTCATTCACACCTGAGCCAAATGATGAAAGTAGAGTGAAGTACCCTTCTTAAGAGTACAACGTTGGGGTTTGAACCAGTGCCGTTGTGAATACACGCTCACAACACTACGATTTAGCTACGACACCTTGAACCAGTGTTGTCGTGAATACCTGCTCACAACACTACGGTTCAGTTACACCGCCTTGAACAAGTGACGTCGTGATTACCTGCTCACAACAATACGATTCAGTTACACCGCCTTGAACCAGTGTCGTTGTGATTACCGCTCAAACAATACGATTCAGTTACACCGCCTTGAACCAGTGTCGTCGTGATTACCTGCTCACAACAATACGATTCAGTTACACCGCCTTGAACCAGTGTCGTTGTGATTACAAGCTCACAACACTACGGTTCAGTTACACCGCCTTGAACCAGTGTTGTCGTGAATACCTGCTCACAACACTACGGTTCAGTTACAGACCGCCTTGAACCAGTGTCGTCGTGATTACCAGCTCACAACACTACGGTTCAGTTACAACGCCTTGAACCAGTGTCGTTGTGAGTACAAACTCGGTTCAGTTACAACGCCTTGAACCATCTCTACGATTCAGTTACAACGCCTTGAACCAGTGTCGTCGTGATTACCTGCTCACAACACTACGGTTCAGTTACACCGCCTTGAACCAGTGTTGTCGTGATTACCTGCTCACAACACTACAGTTCAGTTACACCGCCTTGAACCAGTGTCGTCGTGATTACCTGCTCACAACACTACAATTCAGTTACAACGCCTTGAACTAGTGTCGTTGTGATTACAAACTCACATCACTACGGTTCAGTTACAACGCCTTGAACCAGTGTCGTCGTGATTACCTGCTCAGAACACTACAGTTCAGCTACAACGCCTTGAACCAGTGTCATCCTGAGTACAAACTCACAACACTACGGTTCAGCTACAACGCCTTGAACCAGTGTCGTCCTGAGTACAAACTCACAACATTACGGTTCAGCTACAACGCCTTGAACCAGTGTCGTCCTGATTACAAACTCACAACACTACAGTTCAGCTACAACGCTTTGAACCAGTGTCGTCCTGAGTACAAACTCACAACACTACAGTTCAGCTACAACGCTTTGAACAGTGTCTTGAACCAGTGTCGTCCTGAGTACAAAAACGAACAACACTACAGTTCAGCTACAACGCCTTGAACCAGTGTTGTCGTGGTTACAAAGTCACAACGCTACAGTTCAACTACAACGCCTTGAACCAGTGACGTCCTGACTACAAACTCACAACACTACGATTCAGCTACAACGCCTCAAAGGGAGAAAGAAAACAATTCAACCACTAAGGCAAACCCTTTAGACAGTTCTTACTAAGACTTCATAAAATTCAAACTCCATAGATAATTCAATTCAATTCCATTCAATTCAATCCAATTCCATTCAATTGAATCATCTTTATTGATCCTTTAAAACGGGAAATTATACTTGTGTTATCACAATTTGCGTTTGAAAAATAAAAGAATACATCAATGCATTTAAATTAAAAACAAATTTAACTTAAGTTAATCATTAAATGTATAGATTTTAGGAAAAAGATATAAAAATGCAAAGTTGAGTAAATAGGTAGTGCGGTGAAACAATGTACATACACAAATAATAAAAAATGAATAAAAATAATATGAAGAGTCGAAGCTAAGAGACAAACGTCGTCGATAATGATACAAACTTAAGCCATTAATTTATAACATGTTTTGTTATAACTCATCACTATGAGACCAGAGTAAACATTTTAAAAAAGCTATTAATAATCATGGACATCTTCCCTGAAAATATTTAGGATGCCATTGTTCTCTGACTGGAGAAGAAAATCATCAAAGTCACCATGCTATTACTTGCATTCCGGTATTCAATCTTCTGAATATGCTCCGTCACACTTGACTAGTTCTCATCGATTTCTTGTTTTATGACCTGTTTGTCTTTGTATTGCATATCCTATTCTCTTTCTGACTGATCGACTTGTCATAGCCTCTATGGCTATTATCCATGCTCAATCAAGTGTGATCTGAACTCTATCACCGTGTGTGTGTGTGTGTGTGTGTGTGTGTGTGTGTGTGTGTTTTCTTTTTCCTTTGTTTTGTTTCTCTATCAAAATCCAGGCATTCCTTTTTTAAAAACCAGCTTTCACGGGATTCTGATTTCGAATTGTTGATTCACTGAATGAATGGATAGCACTGTCCTGACTCTGGGTTGACTCCTTATTGTTGTTGTTCGTTTCTTGAATATCAACACTTACGGTTTCTTTGTTTCCAATAATAATAAATAATAATAATGCAAAATTTATACAGCGCCTCCATCCATGAGGGTCATGCTCACTTGAGCTTTAAAAAAGCCAAGACATACATCATATAGCATTTTATGTGCAAAAGTAAACTTACACAAACCAGAAAGAGTATAGGTTATCAAAGATAGGAAAATATGAAAATCTAAATGTGATAAAATAGTGCTAACACAGTAGTACTACTAGTAGTAATAGCAGCAGCAGTAGTAGCAGTAGTAATAATAGTAATAGTAGTAGTAGTAGTAGTAGCAGTAGTAGTAGTAGTAGTAGTAGTAGTAGTAATAGTAGTAGTAGTAGTAGTAGAAGTAGTAGTAGTGGTAGTAATAGCAGTAGTAGTAGTAGTAGTAGTAGTAGTAGTAGTAGTAGTAGTAGTAGTAGTAGTAGTAGTAGAGTAGTAGTAGTAGTAGTAGCAGCAGCAGCAGCAGTAGAAGTAGTAGTATTAGTAGTAGTAGTAGCAGTAGTAGTAGTAGTAGTAGTAGCGGTAGTGACAGCGGCAGTGGCAGTAACAGCAGTGCCAGTGGCAGTGGTAGTAGTAGCAGTAGTAGCAGGAGCAGCAGCAGTAGTAGAGGTAATAAGCAGCAGCAGTAGTAGTAGCAGTAGTAGCAGCAGTAGTAGTAGTAGTAGTAGTAGCAGTAGTAGTAGCAGCAGTAGTAGTAGTAGTAGCAACAGTATTGCAGCATTATTTTAGTAGTAATAATAGTAGTAGTAGTAGTAGTAGTAGTAGTAGTAGTAGTAGTAGTAGAAGTAGTAGCCGTAGTAGTAGCAGCAGCAGCAGCAGCAGCAGCAGCAGTAGTAGTAGTAGTAGCAGCAGTAGTAGTAGTAGTAGTAGTAGTAGTAGCGGTAGTGATAGTGGTAGTGGCAGTAATAGTAGTGCTAGTGGTAGTAGTAGTAGTAGTAGTAGCAGGAGCAGTAGTAGCAGTAGTAGAGGCAATAATAGTAGTAGTAGTAGTAGTAGTAGTAGTAGTAGTAGTAGTAGTAGTAGTAGTAGCAGCAGCAGTATTGTAGTAGCATTATTTTAGTAGTAATAATAGTAGTAGTAGTTTAGTAGTAGTAGTAATAGTAGTAGTAGTAGTAGTAGTAGTAGTAGTAGTAGTAATAGTGGTAGTAGTAGCAGTAGTAGTAGTAGTAGTAGTAGTAGTAGTAGTAGTAGTAGGGATACACGTAGCAGTACTTATTAGTAGTTGCAGAATTAAGTAAACGTAGCTCTTGTATTGAATGTAAAAGCGTAGGCGGTTGATGGGCTCTAATGGTAGGCCCTACCTCTTCGCTTTTTCTTTTATTCTGCTGGTTCTTCTTAAATCACACTGAGATCACGTGCATGATGGACAGGATACATTTCAATTACGCAAACATACGATAGTAAAAACAGCACTGATAGTACTAGTAATAATTGCTGTTCCGTCTTCTTGTTTGTTGGGTTGTTTATTTTAGGTTGTTGTTGTTAGAAACATATTATAATAATGATATTATATATTTTATGTATCTTAGTGATGCCATGAAAAATCACATAACCGCTAGCAACCCCTCCGCTCCACACACACCCCCCTTCCACTGCACCAAAATAAAACACAACCGACAAACATTTGATGATGATAAAAAAAACCCCCAATGTTTGAGAAAAGAAACATTTACAAACTTCATTAGACTTCAAAACAAAAGTGTTGATTAACAGTTTCACCGGCAGAAAGAAAATGTTCTCTGTTGTTTAATGAAACCTTAGTGAGAAGATTGACTGCTGGTCATGCCATTTTCCCATTGTCTAAACTCTCGTCATACTTTATAGACCTGCCTATTTCTTCACCTACCCACACCAGAAGTTTCATAGCTGCCGAATGAGCGTTATTCCTATTGTCTGAATGTCTAGGTATATTGACTCAAGGTTCTAAAAATAGCAAGTCTGGCCAATTACTTGATATGACTTCGTCTCGTGAAGGCAATGCAATGCTAGCAAACTCCATTGTTGTCCTCATGGAACTCGGTCCAGATCTAAGTAGAACAGGTAAATAGGAAGGTGGAGTGGTTTGCTAGAAGTCGTGAAAGTTCCTACAAGGCCAATAGAGCCGGAGCTTATTCAGGTTTCTATAG
>JAXRKP010000482.1:0-17500 GCA_037039925.1 Doris montereyensis
TTTTCAAAAATGGTAAAAATTAGGTACATTCCATTCAAAAAATCATAACTCAGTAACCGCTTGGAATATCATCAGTAAATTTTAACAAGCTCTATCATCGTCTGACTCAACACTCTCTGTTGAACTCTTAGGAATAATCACTTTCAGCTAAATATTCATCCCCTGAGTATCATGTCTATGCACTTCAATCTCATCATCATAATCCATTCTCAATCACAATAAGTCGGTCGTGACCGAAAAAAATTGAAGAAGAAAAAAGAATTCCGTGGTAGTTTTGAGGCAAATTCACAGATCAAGGTCAGCCGTTACAAAATCAAGGGACGCTACTCCCGAATAACTAGTCATGCGGTTTTTTGTTTTTGCTCTAGTCTAATCTTCAGTGGATTGAGTCACAATTATCAATGCCCTCTTTGCCAAATAAATATTTTATTGATGTGTTTTACGCTGAGTGAATATCTTAAATATTGTATGTCAAGAAGATATTCTTTTTACCATTTTATGCAACTGTGATCTCAATTTTGTTCTCTTTTCTGATTTATTTGAGGTTTAAGTAGAAAATTTCATGCTTGTTCAAACGATACATCATTTTCAATATTTTTGATTGTTTAAAGCAAATGTCAAAATTCACCTGTGAAATCTGATGACAAGAGTTTGTGATTTGGATGCACGTTTTCTTAGACTTAGACTGACTGGAAACATGTTCTGACAAAACTATTGTTGCAATGTTGATCACGTTTTGAATGTTAACTCTTTGCTGAAGAGTGATTTATTGTTGAAAAAAGGATTGAAATGCAAGAATGCAAGGCCGACAGACACTGTTGTCTTCCTTTTGCATCTTTCTTTTATCTTGCTGTTTTGTCTTCTTGGGAGGATCACTAGTATATATGACAAGACAGAAAGAATTCAAAGTGTTGGTGAGGGATCTGATTTTAAAAATGATGAATGGCACAGTGTAAGCAAACAAAGCTGATGCAGTCGGTGACAAAAGCTGCGGAGTCCGTCTTGCCTTTCACTTCTCTTCAAAGAACTGATTAAGATATGAGACTTGTAGATGAAGTGAGGACTCGTGGTCTAGAGGCAAGGTGTCCACCTCTCAATCAAAAACATCGTGGGTTTGTGCCCGATAGGTTGAAAATTTGATTTTTCAAGTACTACCCAACCCCTGGTCCAGGTAGTTAGATCGACACGTAGTCCCATCAGAGACAGACAATAAAAAAGGAGATCTCCCCTTGTGCAGATCACAATTCTATATGCATGTTAAAGATCCCTTGGCTGTTTACAGGGCAATCCGAGCAAAATAAAAAATCATGCCAAAACCCAGAGTTCATGTTAGTTGTGGATGTGGAGTAAATCAAATCAGTGAAGACAAAATCTAAGTCAAGTCAAGTGACTGGCATAGTGACCATTAACATTTAATTTATTGCAAGAGAACAATGTTGAGGAACATAACATCAGATTAGTTGTAGGTCTAGTCACATTAAAAATCTCTATGTTATTTTTTATTGTACCGGAAAGTTCTTTATAACCTGTTATTGCTAATTCAATCTTTACTCCAAGCAAAACTTTTGTACTGTATCATAAATGAAAACATTCCAATTTCAATATTTTACAAATGTAGTGTTTTTAAATCTTGAAAAGAACATTTACATAAAATTTAATAAATATTTAAATCCAAATGTCGAAGTAAAAAATCAAAACAGCTAATTAATTTGTCCCTTCAATTCCCAAAGATCGCAAGTATTTTTAGAGACCTTTCTGATGTAAAGGGACATTACCCCTGCCATGGAAAAGAATTCCCATGAGTTTTGCAGTCTTGTATGTCATATTTTCCTTCCTTGCCATATTATATGAGGAAATACCAGGTTTGATACTCCACGGAATAACTCACATATCTTTTAATACAAACTTCTGTAAAGTTTCCTTTTTTACTTGAATTCTCACAGATGTCAAAACATTCATTTGAAATTTTATATCATATTTACTCATATCTTTTTATAATTTTTAATGGATACATATATTATATATACAAGTATATATTATAATATAGCATGACATTTCCATCCGATTATTTCTACTGTATTCTTCCATTTTTCTTTTTCACAATTTTTTATTTTACCAGTGTCTGTGTATTCTGTTAATAGAATTAGGTGAGCAAGACATTGTTACAATTCATGTTATTGTTATGCAATATTCATTGATTTCTGCTACTTCTCTAATTCCAGTGCTACTGTCTTCCTTGATGCTCCTTTTGTTATTATTAACCAACAATTAGTCTTGACATATTTAGTAGCGCATCGATGGCCTAGTGGTAAGGCTGCCAAAGTTGCGACCGTGAGATCCTGGGTTTGAATTATTGATTATGAATATTATATTATAACTAACTCTTCTTTGATTCTTGCAAATTATGATGGCATTATATAAAGTGTCATTATTATAATTATAATTATTTTTACACCCCGACTCCTTTCCACTCCCACCGATTGTCCCAGACTCATTGAAGTTTATATAATATGTCAATCTTACAGTCCCTGTAATTTAAAAAACAAAACAACTTTATTGTAATCCATGTGATGGTTCTTTTAACAGTCTCAATTTTTATTTCTCTGAGATCACCCACATATGGTGAACGGAGTAAATTACGATCAATCAAATTGTTCTGTGAAAATATATATATATATATAGAAATGTACGCATATACTGATTGTAATTGTACCAATATTGTTGTAGTTGTACTCATTATTTCAACATTCATTTTATACTAGTTAAAGTGGGCAGTTGGCTGGTGCTGCTGGTAGGTCTTATTTCACCTTTCTTTCATTCTTTCACTTATCTTTCATCTTGGTTTCCTCCTACCTATATTGAGGTCATGGCATATGGTAGACGGGGAAAATTTCAAACAATCAAGCACTAGTTAAACCTGAGAACTGCCGACTCAATTTCATTTCTGCCGCAAGGATTATTTTATCATCAAAGCTGAGAAGTGGTTAGTGGGTGCTACGGGTATTTTTTCTTCTTTCCTTTCAGTTTGTTTACAATTATTACATATTTTTCATATATCTTGCTGTTTCTTGTTATTTCCCCACATGAGGTAATAGAGTAGTTGTTCCATCAAGGCCCATAGAGCCTGAGCTTATCCGTTCCTATAGCATGAAGCAGACCAAATGATGATAATCACTCCTGGACAGGATGCTAGTCTGTTGCAAGTTTTTACTCTAAGCTGTTGCTATTACCCATTTGCACCTGGGTTGAATGGGGAAAATCGTTGTATTTGTATCTTTTCTAAGGAACACGGTGTCAGACCTAGTATTGCTAGAATTCGAACCCAGGCTTTCACGATTCCCAAATTTGGCAACTTAACCGCTAGGCCATCGACCCCACATACCACATAAGGTGGACGGTTTAAATTGTGATAAAACAAAGAAGGAAGTGGCTGATAATTCCAGGCTTGACCAATAATAAGTACAATAATACGCATAGTATTAAAGTGGATGGATTCGGTTTTTTTCCTGTTTGTTATATTTTTATATTTCTTGCTTACCCTTGAGACTGATAAAAAGTTGATTTCAGGGATGTACTCCATTAAACGAAGGGACTGGTGAGAAGAGTTGACTTCAAACGGAAATTTTCTTTAATAAGCGAGTTTGACTTCTTGGTTCGGCTGTACACTATTTTTTCTGCTCCCCCCTCCTTTAGGTGTGGCATCGATGACCCTAGTGTTTAGGCTGCTAGACTTAAGATCATAAGGTTCTAGGTTTGAATCTTTGCAATGCTAAATAGATCCTACTTCATGTTACTTGGGAAAGACACTTGGCACACATTTTCCCGCTTGGCCCAGGTGCAAATGGGTACCAGTGATCAACATCTATTGTTGGGGGGGGGGGGGGGGTGCAAAGTTTGTGACAGACTACATGACATTGTAGTGTGCTGTCTAGGTAGGCAATGTACTATCACTAGTTCCACTTCAAGCTAAAAAAAACAGGATTATCTGTGATTTTATGGGCTGTAACTGTAACAGCCTTGAAAAAAGAATCTTTACTTTTCCCTTTATATTATGAGCAATAATAGTTCTCCTCTATCCTAGGCAGGAATCCAAATGGTGGTGAAATAAGTGATAGTGATAGCAATGTCACTGTATGATGATAACAAGGATGATGTGTAATATAATACTAAGATTAATGGAAATAAGGTCAATCGTGTAACGCAATAGGTTTTTAAAACCAGACCTTCATGAATTCTAAACACCATTAAAACTAGTACAGAATATATTAATATTATAAATATCAAGGGTGGAAGATGGCATAGTCATAGTCTAAAATACTAGGAAAACTATTTTATTTGTTTAGCCTTCAACATGTCAATTTAAGAAAACATTCCGCCATTTCTCTTAACCCCACGGAAAAGTAAAACCAAGGGGCAGACAAGTTAAAATTTATTTTTGTTCGTGTTCAATCGCCTGCAGGCCAGCAGCATCAATGGAGTAGAATAGTATTATATTTAAACGTAACTAGCGGATTAAAACTATGCAACTAACTGACGTTGACAGCGCCACCAAAGTGGCCTTTTTATGACGATGATTTTAAAGGCAACTCTGTTTTTTTCTCCGACAGATTTTATCTTCCTAAAAATCAGTTCTGATGAAGTCTTTCATTGTTCATATCTGACTCAAATCATAATTCTCCGTCATTTGCTTTTCTATTTCTTCTCCATACCCTATTGTAGTATCAGACTCTTCCCCTATAAAACATTAGGCATCCCCTTTCCTCCCACTGTGTATGGGCAGTTGCTGATATCACTGGCACAGGTTCTTCTTCTTTCCCTTCACTCTTTCACATGTCTTTGACCTTGCCGTTCCCTATTAAATCACCTCAAGATCACCACATGCAATGGACACAGTAAATATTGCAATGAAACAAACAAATACCCTTCCCCCCCCCCCCCCTTTCCATATGTGATTAATGCCGTCATTGTATCCCCCTCTATATTACTATTACATTTGATTTTCATAGTAGACTTAGAGGCGTCGACAATGTTTATTTTTGGTGTCATTTCTTTGCTGTTGTAAAAGTAAACGCATAGACATAGAGCCTTGCTCAGTCAGGGACATGTGCTACTGCTAATTGCTATATAAAAGCCATTCATTATTATTATAAGAGGTCTAAGTTTGAAACTCAAATAACGAACCCTTCAAACAATGGGGGTCTACTTAGACACTTCAAGTCTAATAATAATAGAATAATAGTAAGCCCTGTGTGAGTTTGACAAACTGTTGGCTCAGAATTGCATTATTAACTATGAATATATAATTGGGAACTGACAAAATGTGTGTTGCTAATGCTATCTATCTTTATTGTGTAATACTATCAACTTCACCACCCTATAAAGCCTTTCTTATTATTTTCACAATAATCTCATGAGTTCAAAGCATTTATAATTACTAAATATTATATTGACCTATAGGGTACATAAAATCAATGTACACATTTCAATATGCTTTACAATTGGCTCTGAAACAATATAAATATTTGTTCTATTTAATGGGTAGTGGGAAATGAGTAATCTTCAGGACGCTGACAAACTGACTATATAACGTTTTATGCAATCTTTACATTGTAATTCATTTACATACTTTCTTTATGCCATTACCTTTATCGTATTGTATATATTTGAAAAAGGAAGAAATATAATTTCAAGCCCTTTCTGATCCTAGCTGTGATTCTTGCGGTGATTGATGTTCTATTTCTATTATGTTGTTATCACCTGAAGCTCTCAACCCTTACTACCCCAAGAGCTGTCATTTAAGAGCTGATGATGGTGGTATTGTCATAAATATTTATAACAAGCATATTATACCCCGGGTGATATCAAATACTATCATTAGATCGAGTTTATTCGATACTGAGGTTGCGCCAGTAGGTGTGAACAATACTATTCAAAGCGGTGTGAACAATACTATTCAAAACTTTTTATTATATAACCTATGTTTAAAATGGTGGCTTAGGTGAATGGAAATTCTACTCAAAGATGGGAAAACAAAGAAATTTTCATTAATTAAATAAACATCACTTGGTAGAAAAATTCTTCAAATGAAAACGATCTTGGAATTATTTAGAATTAGAACTATAACCTACATGTAAAATACGCTTACTTTCTTTAGACACACAAAGAAAGACCATCTCAGAATTATATATACAATACATGTATTTATATTACAAGATTGTTCGATTGATAAAAAAATATGAAAATCACAAATTTGGCATATATACCTATGTATATATGAATATATTGGAAGCATTTGATGAGATATCGATCTGTAATTTCTTTTTGTTTTCGTTTTTGAGAACACATGTGATTATTAAAGTGCCTTGACTTTTTCACCTGTTGTATCTATTGATTTTTTATAGTTCAAATGATAAGTATATCTGCTTGTCTATCCGTATAGTGTAAAATCGTTGGTGGACAGTTAGCGGATATTGCTGGTAGGTTCTACTTCTTTCCTTTCACTTATCTTTCATCTTGTGTGTGTGTGGGGGGGGGGGGAGTTTAAGCTTTTGCCTACAAGGTTTATGCATTTGAATTATGTGACTTATTTACAACCTCTATATATTTTTCATTGAAAAATTATTGATTATTGTCTATGACATTGTTTAAATATAACCCTGCCCATTGCCATATTTCTCTTTAGGCAACCATGGGAGAGATTTGGAATCCCTTAGTCCAATCAGGTGTAGATATTGTACAAGTAATGTGATAAATATCATGGTACAAACAATTTGATATAAATAAATGATAAAAGTATACAAGTATAATAATAAGAATATATGCATTTAATTTCTTCAACATTCACTTTTCTCAAAGAACCTTTGCATACACACTAAGTTACTGGAGCTAAAAGTAAAATAACAATACATCATGTACAAGGCTAACTGCTTATAAGAACACATTAGATATAAGAACACATTTTTACTCCACAGAATTGTTTCTCTTTAATTTCATCACATTTTATAAGAACACACCACCAGTTAATTATAAGAACACTCAGCACTTGAAATGGTGAAATTTAAGCTTCAGAGGTGTGAGGTTAGAGAAGCTTAATGTGACTTTACATGTTTGCAAGACTTGCACAGCAAGGGCAAGCTTTAACTCATAGGCTACCCAAGGTCCGACGCAAGATTATGACGTGGTTGAAATTTTTTATTCTTTATTATTTCTCTTCATTTTTTTAGATCAAACTTTATAATGGCACCAATAAAAATCGGCTATGTGTCATAAGTTTGTCAGAGTGTGGATGAGTGAAAGGGTGAAATTGACACCCTTTTTTGGGGGTGGAGACACTTCACACAATACAGTACTTCCATCAACAAATAGATGAAAACAGTGAGCCTGTAAACTGATCGAAAACATTGCAGTCTATGCTGTTTCTGACTTGTAAGTTGTAGATCTACTTGTAGTACTAGTGGTAGTAGTTTTGCAAGTTTGCAAAAAAAACCCATTTAAATTGAAGGCCTGCACTGCTAACAATAAAAAAATCATAAAAAATCAACCATACACGCTAGAGAGCTCGCTCTGGTTGGAAACGGAAGTAGAATAATAAGCCTAGAAAATGCTCCATACGCAATCGCGAATATACACGATCTTTCTATAGTTATGGCCCGCCAACGTTATGATCGCACATGTGCTTACAATTGTACTATGGCGTAAGTGTAGCGTGATCGCACAAAAATGGTAGTCTATTAGTTAACCATGCCTTTATGGCAAAGTGGTTAAAAGACATTGCACTATGACCCAGAGGTACTGAGTTTGAGCCCCACTTCAGGCATTTCATTTTTTCCCCTTGGGTAATTTTAAAATTATACTTGCTCATTTGGACAACATGGCTGACTGCTGTTGCATTGAGCGCAAGCTTGATGATAATCTGTACTCGTGTCTCTAAAGAAATTGGAATACCAGGAGTGACGTCTATCGGTGCCCACACTATTTTATTAGTTTTTATCAATAAGAATATCATAACAAAATTTGAATGAATAAGGAAATAAAAACGAATCACACTTGTCAACTTTGGAAAGAAATCAATGCAAGGTGGGAGTTCTAGTGGAATACATAAGCGTTGATACCACTTTCGTTAACATCCGATATAAGAACGCATTGGATGTCAGAACGATTCTCAATCTTAACAGCAATGTAGTTATAAGCAGTGAACACTGCACCATTTTGTTTTTTGTTGTTTAATTGTCCACCATTTGCAGTGATCTTAGGGTGAATCAAAACGAAATAGTGAGATGACACGATAAGTAGAAGGGTGAAAGTAAAGGAAGAAGTACCACTAAATACTATAAAATCAAAATCTGTACAATGAAACATTGGCATAAAAATAGGTCAGAGAAAGGGCCATGGGAGAGACAGTAAGATGGGAGACATGGTCATGTGAAAGAAAAAAATCTCCTTTGATAAGTGGCATTGTGGTGATCCCAAGGGGAATTTAGAGGAAAAAGCATGATAAAAGATAAGTAAAAAAGTAAAAAGAAAGAAGCAGGGCCTACCAGTACTACCCGCCATTATGGAAACTCAGTAATTTTTGTTTCATCGAAATTTATCCTGTCCACCATTGCGGTTATCTCAGGGTGAATTAAGAGAAAACAGCAAGATGAAAGACAAGTGAAAGAAGGAAAGGAAAGAAATGGGACCTACCAGCAGCACCCGCAAGACACAGTAAAATGAAATCAAAAGAGACAAACGACAATAAGTGACACCAAGGAAGACAACAACGGTTATACCCATAACGTCACATGTTTGTTCTGACTTCGTTAGGTAGTTGTTACTTATTGTCGTTCATCATCCTCGATACGGAAGCAGATCAGCTGAAGAGCACACATGCAAATTTGTTCACATGGCACTTCATGACACTTTGCTGAAGGGCTAATAATACTCAAAGACAAACAATGAGGTTGGGGTGTGTCGAAAAAGAAGGATAATGACATTAAAAAATATTTAAGCCTCATAGGAACTAACACAAGACAAAGACAAGGAATAGACAGAAAAAAAATCTTTGGTCACCGAGAGAATTGAACCTGTGACCTCTGCTTCTTACAGAGCTTTAATATTACTTAATGTCATTATCCTTCACTTAATTTAAATAAAAGAGGCATTTGGTGTCAACATTCCATATATCTCATTTAGAACTGCATTTAATTCACTCACCCAATCCCAACACCATCGGTACGACTTTCGCTATGCTTCAGCCCCAGCGTAATAATATCGGAATAAGATTTCCTTCCCTTTGTCAAAAACGTAACAATATAGAGAGTGAAAGTATAGCTTTTCCATTGCACAGCAGCCTTTTATTTAAATCGAGTAACAGGCTCTGACCACAATAACTAATTGTTACTTGCACGACGCCCTGTAAATACTGTAATATTCCACAAAATATTGATAAATTAATTTTAAGGTTAACAACCAATTTTTTAAATGCAGGACACGTGATCTAAACTTATTGAATTAAAAACTCACCAAATCATGCAATCAGTGTACTTAAGGTTGTTGACATCTCATTGAGTTACAGCGATTCATCGCTATATTAGTGGTTTTTACTATTACAGTTGACCTCAATACGTATACTTTTCAATGTAAATACAGATTTATGGACTCAAAGCCACAAAACAACGTACTAAATACGTTTTTTACGTACTGGTTGGCAGCAATACCTTTATGTCATATCTTAATTTATTGTTTTCCTCTGAATGAACGAACACATGGGGCTAGAACTAGAATTATCTCCAACAAAGCATCCAGTCGGGCCATTAAGGAATACAATCACATGCATATGTGTTATGTGTATGCACAGCTACATAATTTCTCTATGGAGATAATAAAGTCATGTCATGTCTTATTTGTATATCAATAAAATATCATTATTTTCCCCTCCAGATGAATTTGTTTTCCCGCTAGACAAATTTAATAAGGTGCTACAAATATAGATAGATAGACAATAGATAGATAGATGGACAGATAGATAGACAGACAGACAGATAGATAGAGATAAATATACTTTTTAAAACAAACTCTGCATGACATACAATACATGAACAAGTAAATGTATTATTTTCATATAAACAAATTCATATATCATGAGACATATAATATATTTGTATCATTTCCTCACACATGCCGGCCTACATACAATTACTTAGGATTACCTTTAAACGGTACAAGCTTTGGCTTTATACAATGGACCCAATGAAAAAACTCACTGCAAAAACAAGTTGACAGCTCATTTCAAAAGCTTATAAAACTTTGAACACAATTCTCTGCAATTTATGAAACAGCAGAATGTATTATGCCCCAAAAACATCATCAAAGCAAACTGCGGTCTGTTGAGTTGTTTTTTTGAGGGGGTTTTTTTTTTGGGGGTTGTAATAAAAATGGCATATCTCATTAAAAAAAAACAACAACAAAAAACTATCCAAAATATTTTAAAAACTGCCGTCACTCTTTAGATATTGAATGGAAAGGGCGATTTGGCAACCAAGGTTTTGAGTGATTATATTCATAACTAGAGATAACTTTTTGTGAAATTCGAGGTCAAAATCAAGATGGCTGTTGTTTCTATGGCAGTGATTATATTCCCAAGGATGCTAACCAAGGACAAAGTTTTCAATGATATAGGATGACTTTATTATGACAGTTACTCATACACATACTAAAAGCAAATACCCAAATTCAAAAGCAAAAAAAATCACTTCAGGTTATCAAAAGGATTCATCTGCCGCAAGTTTGTTTAATTCATCGCACTTTATCTGCCGTCTACAACATATGGTCATCTCAGGGTAAATTGATAGAACACAGGAAGATAAAAGATAGGGAAAAGAGTAAAATTTAGAAGTAGAAGCTACCAGTAACTCCTATCAACCTGCCATCTTTCCTCACAAGAGCTGATCTTCGGCTATGACAGGAAAACTTAAATGGTATATTGACGAGAAGGTGTGAGAGACAAGGATACCATAGAAAGTGAAATCAACATTGTAGAACTAGTCAACTGCAGTAAAGTATTTCCCGAAAGAGAGATCAGCTTTTTTCTTTTCCTTTGAAATTTACAGATAAAAGAAAAAGTAGAGAAAGCCCAAAGACAACCCCCCCCCCCCCCCCCCCCCCAAGATAAAACAACAGCTTCTTTAAAGAAACAACAACTTTCAACCAGCAGAAGTGTGTTCAGCACATGTCACAGGCCAAAAGATCTAATCATGAGTCTTTAAGGGACGGGGCTTGGTATTCCTGGAGCTCTTCGTAATGCCGCTTGGTTGATAGCAACGTCACATACAGACAGTCCATGACACTCCCGGAAGGTTCTGGTTTGATGGTAAGCTCCACGTTGTATGCATTGGCCTGGAAGAAAAACAAAATTTTCTTTCTATATACAGGGTGGTTTAGCTGATTCTTGTTTGCTTCATTCATTGAAATTTACCATGTCCACTATATGTGGTGATCTCAGGCGGGATTAAGGGGGAAAAACAAGATGAAAGATAAGTGAAAAAGTGAAAGGAAAGAAGGATCTATCAGTATCCCATATATTATTGTCTACATTTATAGACTTACACAAGAAAATCATACTACATAACAAGAGAAACTTTGTACAACGTTTTCAAAAATTAAACAGGCCTACTTGAAATGCCGTGTTTCAAGGCAATAAGGTTAAAATGATACCTGTGTTTGGTATAGACAAAAGATCGCAGAAAAGCTGTCACAGTGACCCAATCAGTATCTTCAGTACCATTACTAAAATATTCAATTTCCATCGTAATTGTAATCAAAATTAATTATGATTGTTTAAAAAAAGATTAATTTAAAATGCACACATTTTTTAACATAAAAAAAATAATTTTAAATAAAAAATTACCATAACTCAAAAGAAAACTTTTCAGTTCACTCTTAACCCGCTTGAAAGCGTCATGAAAAGCAATGGCAAACTACCACACTATGCCGTATGCCTAGAAAAATCAGGGCTCTACTCCTGATTACTTTATATATGAGACTTACTTAACCTTTTCGCCACGTTGAATTTCTCATAAGTATTTTCAAAGCTGGTTTCAGTAGTATGGACCCTGCACTGACTCTTTCTGGAGTATAAACTTGTGTGAGTTCAGATAGATATAATGGAGTAAGCCAATGTAGACATTTGAAGATACTAAGGCAAAAATGTGTCTTGAAGATAAGGGAAGCCAATGAAGTTTTTCCTACATTTTTTGTAGCACTAAGGCAATGAGCTACAGAAACCTTTTAGTCATTGGGGAAACTCTATGAAACACATTGGGCACATAGAAGCTTGATCAGCCTACAAGACACTGCAAGAGTAACGTTTGCTGTTACTGTAATGTCATATAATTTAGGACAGCAGTCATTATTTGACTCACTGGTATCTATGATTCAAATGGCATACAATGAAAAGAAAATGTAAACAGTGCCATGGCTGATTGATTCAGTCCCATCTGCCAAATAAGATGGTTTCAAGGGTTTGATGCACGTGTGTGTGTGTGTGTGTGTGTGTGGGGGCAGGGAGGGGCATCATCCTTCCAGAGTAGATTTAGGTACATTGAATAATGTAGACTGAATCTACACTACACGTTTTGCAACTTTTTTTCTTCACTACTGAAGCACATAAATTGGCTGCAAGACTCTACTAGAGTTGATCAACTTACCAACTGAAGGGTGGCAAGGGCATAGCGGCAAACTTCATAGATAGGAAAGTCCTTCACAAGTTCTCTGAATGCAATCATCTCACCTCGAACCATTTTCTCTATCAAAACAGATCCATACTTGTGGATATCAAAAGACTGGTGTGTTTGCTGGCCATAGAATAAAAAGAATAATATGTATTATTTAACACGGTATTTAAGTTGTTACTTAAAGGAGAACAAATATCTCTATGTCTAATGTCTGATAACAGCATCCTTTGTCTAAACCTTTGTTGGCATCAGAATCTTAGAGTTTATCAGGCTGTCCACTTTAGATTGTGAGATAATAATAATACTAATAATAAAAAAAAAAGTTCTTGTAAAAGCGCCTTGAATCTGCACACTGATATATATCAAGCTCTTGGTAATGTTAGTATTGCTAGGTCCAAAGTCTTGAATCTGCATCTTGGTAATGGTAGTATTGCTAGGTCATAAGTCTTGAGTTTGCATCTTGGTAATGCTAGTATTACTAGGTCAGGTTTGAGTTTCTTGGTAATGCTAGGAGGTCTTAAGTCTTGAATTTGCATCTTGGTAAAGCTAGTATTGATAGGTCATAAGTCTTGAGTTTGCATCGTGGTAATGCTAGTATTACTAGGTCGAAGTTTTGAGTTTGCATCTTGGTAATGCTAGTACATGTTTTGCTAGGTCGAAAGTCTTGAATTTGCATCTGGGCAATTTTAGCATTGCTGGGTTCAAATTCTTGTGTTTGCATCTTGGTAATGGTAATATTGCTAGGTCCAAAGTCTTGAGTTTGCATCTTGATAATTCTAGTATTGCTAGGTCCAAAATCTTCATTTTGCATTTTGGTAATGCCATTATCGTTAAGTCCAAAGTCTTGAGTTTGCATCTTGGTAATGCTAGTATTGCTAGGTCAAAAGTCTTGAGTTTGATTCTGTAGCGCACTGGGATTACATATGCTAATAATACATACTTTCTCTCATTTAATCAAAACAAATGTCAGTTGTTATCTTAACTCACCTCCTGTTCTAATTTTGGAGTAATCTTTTCTTCCACTCGGACACTCTACGAGAGAGTTCGGTGATTTGTGCATACTCTGATGCACTGGCCAGAAATTTTTCCTGAAAACAAAAGGAGAACCAATTACAAACTAGTGTCAAGCGAGAGCTATAAATATTTGTGCCTGAATGCAAATTTCTTACTAAACGTTTGAATAACAGAATTAACGCGAATGAATGAACATTACTTTGCTATCTCCAGATACAAATTCAGTATTCATTATGTTTAGCTTACATGGCCATGTCTTTCGAAAAATTCTTTACAATTTACACTGTCACTAATGTAAATTCAAGCAGAAGATTTTAAAAAATATATCATTTTACCCCACATCCACAACTAAGGTGATCTCAGGGTTTTTGGTAGGATATTTCAATTTTGCATGGCCTGCCCTGAAAAAAGCCAAGAAATCTTTTAACTTGCACAGAGCAATGTGATCATCACACAAAACCTCCTTTTTATCGTCTTGTCTCCAATGCGACTAGGTGTAGATCCACCAATCTGGACAAGGAAGTGGGTTTTACTTGAAACGCTTGAGAACATTTTCAACCTGTCGGGCACAAACCCACAACCTTTCAGTTGAGAGACCCACGCCGTGCCTCTGGACCAACGAGTAAAACGTGACACTTTTGTATAAGTCTTATAGTGAGTTAGAGTCGCCGTTGATGAACGTGCAAAAACAGACGTATACATGTTTGCGCCTTGGTGCCCAAAATATTCTAACGGAAATTCTAGATTGTCATGGCAGCGAAGCCTCAGGCTGCCGCGTCGGTACCATGCCCAGCATAGCCTGGGTGAGTGTGATGATCCCTGTGTTTGGCCCAAAAATGACCACGGCCCATAGGTCAAATTGACGACAAAACTCTTTGATATCAGTATCACGTTTCTGATGTTGAGTGGGCCTTACCAGATTCAAAGCTGGTCTGCACATTTGACATTATATGTACCTTTTCTAACACATGAAAGAAGTTAAGGAAAAAGTTATGAAAGCAATTAGTTTGTTTCATTGAATTTTACCCGTCCAACATACGTAATGATCTCAGAGTGAAACAATAGGTTCGTGTGATTCATTGAATATTTTCCCCTTTCACCACATGTGATGATCTCGTAGTGATTTTAGAGGAAACAACAAAATGAAAAGAAGGATGAAAGAGTGAAAGGAAAGAAATAGGTCTAACCACCCACAATGAAAGGAAAGAAGAAAAGCACAAAAGCACAATGAAACAGAAAGAAAAACAAAAATGAAACAGGAAAGAACGAGAAATGAAACTAACAAAAAGAAGCAGCGAAATAGAAGAAAAACAAAGAAAACATGAAACAGAAAAACAGAAAACAAAGGAGAAAAAGTGGGGGTGTGTAAGGACTATTTGATACTTGACTTTGTGTGATGTTTGTGTGATAGAAAGGTAAATAGACCATGTCCACAAAAAGAGACACTGGTTTCAGATTTTAAGAGAACTTCTAGAAAGATTTGAGAAATCTAACAAAATCTGAGACTGGTGTGAAAGTCAAACTCACTACATGCATCTGCACCATGTCTTCATACGTGACGGTGACGTCCTCCTGACTCATAGTATTGTACCCTGCAATCAATGGAAAACTTACTTTACAGGGAAAATCTTTCTTTTACATAGATTGGGGCTGGAGGGGGGGAAATTCCCTATCTAAAAAAGTACATTTTCATTCATGCAAGGACATCCAACATGCTGGCATTACCAATACCATAATTAATAACTATGTAACGATACAATTATTTTCTTCCGCTGTCTATATGCTGGAATTCATCTCTGCTAAGTAATCCATAAAGAACAGGCTCCTTTATTGTGAACTTTTCCTTTCAGAGTTCTTTCCAGTCCGTCATGGACCCTAGAGCCAGAGCTTGTCCCTATTTCCACAACTTAAAAGCAATAATTTATACCCGTCTGGAAAGGACACTCTAGTCTGTCACAAACTGATGCTGGTAATCATCTGCTCCTTGGGCAAGTGACGAAAAATGCATGTTTTAGTGTCTTTACCAATTGAACACTAGGTCAGACCTAACATTGCTAGAATTCGAACATCTGAACCTCAAGATTCTAAGTCCAGTAGCCTAACCACTAGCCCACAGGTGTACAAAGGCATTATACTTCCTTGATCCTTTTAATTCAGTTACAGGGTTTGGATTAAAAACTGACTTTTGAAGAAGAAAAAGCTAAAAATATACTAAAGAGAACACAAGAAGGGTCCCAAATAAAGTCTTACAACTGCTTAGAGTTAAATAAAGGAATTCTATTTTCTTGAACAATATCATTACAGGGTTCAGAGGAATTGTGGCGAAACCAGTGATGTGAGCTTGTAATCACGACAACACTGGTTTAAACCCCACGGTTGGTACAGGTGGGGGTTTCCCCCCAATGTTGTACTCTCTTACTTCACTCTACGTTCTTCATTTGACTCAGGTGTGCATGAGTACCCGGCTATAGGTAGAGTAAGATATTGTCAGAGTGTTGGTACGAAATACATAACAGGGAGCTGTACTGTATGCTATCCAGGGAGTTGAGAAGAACTTTGAATGAAATGGCCCGTTGGGAGATAAATGATGTACAGTCTGTGAGCCTGCACTTGTGCGGGGAAATGGACTATAAATCCATCTTTATCTTTATTGGGTTTGATCCTCTTTTTAATCAATGAAAAATTAATATTAACAAAAATACTTAAACGGTAGAAGAAAGTAATGCCAAAAAAGAGTCTCAAATTAAGTCTTCCAGCCATATAAATAAAGGCTTGTATTTTCTTGATCATTATTGTGAAAGAGAAAATAAAGTTTAAAAACTTGTGTAACAAGGCTGTGCAAGAATAGGTGTAAATCATCATAATTGTATTTTCGTAAACATTTTCATTACAATTACAGCGTTTGTATTAACAATAGTATGCAACACGTCAACAATGACAAAACAAGATCAAAAAGAGTTTGATTGGTTAGTTGAAATTTACTTTTGTTCACCATATATGGCAATTTTATGGGTAAATCGAGAGAAATAGCAAGGTGACAGACAGATGCAAAGGGATGAAAAAAAAAAGGAAAGAAAGAAGCAGAAGCAGGACCTACCAGCATCCCCAGCACATCGCCCATTATAGAACAGATCCAAGAAAGTAAATTAAAAAATACAATATAAAACATGCTGGTCCATCCCTATATTCTGCCTAGTCCCATTTATCTTCAGACGTGACAAACCTGTCTCTGCAGAGCCGGGCCTGAGTCTCAAAGCACTGGGGTCCGTTCTAAACAAATCTTCATCAAGGTGAAGGTCAGGGATGTTGCCCATCTCGTCCTCAGCATCATCTGGTTCAATAGACATCAAATGACACAGGAGAAGATGAAAATTGTTTTCACAAAATAAAATGAAAAGCATCACAAAATCAAACTCTTTAAGAGAGAGAGAGAGAGAGAGAGAGAGAGAGAGAGAGAGAGAGAGAGAGAGAGAGAGAGAGAGAGAGAGAGAGAGAGAGAGAGAGAGAGAGAGAGAGAGAGAGAGAGAGACAGACAGACAGACAGACAGATAAACAGACAGACAGAGAGAGACAGAGAGAGAGAGACAGAGACACAGAGACAAACAGACAGAGAAAGAGAGTGAGAGAGAGAAAGAAAGAAAGACAGACGAACGGACAGAGAAGAGAGAGAGAGAGAGAGAGAGAGAGAGAGAGAGAGAGAGAGAGAGAGAGAGAAAGAGAGTGTGAGAGAGAGAGAGATTGAGAGAGTGAGAGTGAGAGGGTGAGAGTGAGAG
>JAXRKP010000482.1:20000-40000 GCA_037039925.1 Doris montereyensis
CTTCATTCTGACTTAAAGATAACAAAATTGTCTGGTAGCGCTGTAAAGGTAATACAAAACTGATTGACATGAATAGGCATGGCTTCGGCATTAGAAAAGAAGTCCTAAATTTTAATTGCCAACAGCTTTTTGGTAGGATTTTCCATTCTATCCGGACTGCCCTGTAAACAGCCAAGAGATCTTTAACATGAAGAGCGTTGTGATACGCACATGGGAGCTCTTTTTATTGTCCCTCTCTGATGGGACTTGGTGTCGATCCACCTACCTAGATGAAAATTGTTCAACCTCACCCCTTGACCACTGCATCCCCTAGGAATGATTACAAAAGTGTAGATCACATTGAAAAATAAATAGAATGCCCAAAAATAAATGAACAGAGTTAATTTAATTCAAATTTACCGCGTTCACCATATGCGGTAATCTCAGGATGAATTAAGAGGAAACAGCAAGATGAAACATTAGAGAAGGAAGGAAAGGAAGGAGCAGGACCTCACAGCAGCGCCCGCCAATCACCCACAAATAAATGGCGTAAATGAAATTGTGTGTCAAATTATCATTTCACCTTTTTCTACAACTTCATGCAGGGGAGCAAGCTCTTTCTTTGATTTTGTGACTTTCTTTTTTCCTCTTCTTTGAGGTGCTTTCCTCCAGCCCTGCAGGAATTTTGGTGGTCTTTTCTGAATGAAAGAAAGGAAGTGATGATTTTAAAATAAGATACGATCATTTTTTAGTGATCTCGTATGACTTGGTGACATATAATTTCACTGTTAAACTTACAAACACATTTCTATTTAAACATTCAAATATACATAAAGGGGAGGGGGTGAGGGGAGTAAAAATAGAAAAATTGACTTGTTGGTAAATGTTGTCAAATGTTACAAACATATTTCATTCAGATATTCTTGTATAACATAGAAAAGTACATAAATGTAGATACGAGTAAGTGGAAATTTTCAATGCCTGTGCTCGGTTTGCAATAGTCGTATTGCAGAGGAAATAAATTAATTTTCATATCCGTCTTCTTTTTTTCTTTTAGATAAAAATCTTTTGCTTTTTTCTGATACTCTGAAAGTCTTGGTGCAATGGATGTATGTGTCTGATCTTCTATAACAGAATTAACTTTCTTGACGACCAATTGTTCAAGAAATTGAGCAAAGGATGGTAATTCTTATTTCATTATGTTTGATGACTTTTTAATACTTATATCAATGTTAAGGTTGGGAAAAAATAAAAAAAGGGAAAAAAAGAAAAGAAGAAAAGCCGACATCCTGATGTGATGGTGGTATCACATACATACACACACAACAAAAAAATAAAAAGAAGATCACACAAGACAATCTGAAAAAAAGGAGCAAATAAAAGAGAAATATATTTATAGAGGCAAATCTAGTATATCAGTACACGAGTGACGAATAAGGACAATAACAAAATATTGACCTCCCATAGTTGACAAAGCAAGCAAGATTGGTAGTGTGATCTCTATTCATGGTAACAAGGTAATAAGTGTCGACGCGGAAATTGTGGGTTCGATTCTGACTGTTCACTCAAAACAATTTTTGTCTGATCCTTTGTATTTGTTTCATCTTTGTCAACTATGGAGCTTCATTATTTACTTAATTCATGGCAACAAGGCGATATGTGCCGATGCAGAGATTGTGGGTTCTATTCTGACTGTTCCCTCAAAACAATTTGTCTAATATATTTGTTTCACCTTTGTCAACTATGGAGCTTCATTATTTACTTAGGTGAAATATGACAATAAGTGACAACTCCACTAATAAAGAAATAATATTTCGCCTTTGACTTCATTCCACTGTGGCTCCTTCGTATCATTATTTACTTAATGTCCTTAGTCATCACTTTTGACATCCCCCTTGCCTCAGTTTTTGTCTTCACATCAAGTATTTAGCATGTATAGAAATATACACTCAATACATATCAGTTTATGAGTTCAATTCAATTCACTAATTTTTTTAATCTACTGAAAAACATTTTCAACAAAACTAATGTGAAATAACATAAAATGCATTCTGTGACATGAAAACAGAGAACAAATAAAAAAACAACTCACGTAGTTAAATCAGAGCGAGAGAAAAAAACTTACTTTTCTTAAATGGTTTTTCTGTAGCTTTGCTTTTTTCGTATGGATCCAAAAGGGCCAATGGGTCTTTGGTCTGAAAATGGATTAATACACATTAGTCCGTGGCACAGCAAGGGACATGGATTAAATACAACATACAAACGCTACAAGATCAAAGAGTTGAATAAAAACACTTTCAGTAATGGTAGTACTAGTAGTAGCAGTATCGTCATGATTATTTAGTTTTTTTAAAACCCAGACTACTAACCTTTTGCTTATTGACATCTTTTGGGACCTCACCAAATGTGACCTTCTTCTGTCTTTTCCTCAACTGGCGACCTTCAACCTACAAGTAGTAAAATTGAGCATATTATGTTTAACTAGTGTAAGGGTAGAGCTTTTGTTTAGTACCTCACTCAATTGATTTGCAGATTGACTGAACTTACACTCTCCATCACACACAGTGATCTCAGGGTAAATGAAAATAAGAAGCACCCTGGACATGTCTTTCGCTTCCAACCTTAGAAGTATTTCGGACACACATGTACGTTGTTCTTTTCCCACCGGAGAAGTGCAAAGGGTGTACATGTACGTTTTTCTTTTCCCACCTGAGAAGTGCAAAGGGTGTACATGTACGTTGTTCTTTTCCCACCTGAGAAGTGCAAAGGGTGTACATGTACGTTGTTCTTTCCCACCTGAGAAGTGCAAAGGTGTACATTACGTTTTTCTTTTCCCACCTGAGAAGTGCAAAGGGTGTACATGTACGTTGTTCTTTTCCCACCTGAGAAGTGCAAAGGGTGTACATGTACGTTTTCTTTTCCCACCTGAGAAGTGCAAAGGGTGTACATGTTCTTTTCCACCTGAGAAGTTGTTCTTTTCTTTTCCCACCTGAGAAGTGCAAAGGGTGGGTGTTCTTTTCCCACATGTGTACATGTTTTTCAGCACAACCACTACCTTTCGGAGCAAAACTCCATATTGGGACATCATCAATCTGTTATTTCTCCTTCCTTGATCATCAAATGTGTTGTAAAAAAGATATTCAAAATTGTCGTGATAGTTACAAATATAGGGTTTCAATGATAGCCATGAAACTTCCTTGACATTCGGGCAATAATCCAATAAAATCTCATAAAAAAGATGCCTTCATATTTTCCCTTGAAAACCTGATATACATTTACTAATCTTTCCCTCTCTCTTCGTAATGAAACCTCCTTACGTTTGATTTCCGACCTAACATTCTCAATATCCTAATCTTTTTACATCCTTCATCACACGTCATATTCCCCTCCCACCAACACCATCTGTGTGATTTCCCGTTCTTATGATGTTGACCTACTGTAAAGGCCAATCTCTGGTCAAGCGAAGGCCTCCTTCGTAAACAAATAGAAGCACCTGGGATATGTTTCTTTGTACATTAAATAAAAACACCAAAACATCAAGTAAAGTGAGACATCGGCAATCAGTATCTCTACTTACAACACTATTGTTAGTATCTACAGACTGGGAAGTTCTTTTTCCGCCTCATTCACATCCATCAGTTCTGAAACGCATTTTTGGAACATGAAATTAGGCAAGGAATTATTTGCAATTGACTAAGGTCTAGAAAAGTGTGCACACATAAAGAATATAACATTATAATGCGCTAGTTGTATCATAAATTCCCATACCCATTGTGTCTACCAAAACGAAAATAAAATCGACTGATCACACTTAAACCTCTGATACACCGAAAGATAAACTGTTTTAGGAGTATCTATCAAACGTCCCTAGCCATAACATCACAATATTTGAACTTGAACATTCATATTAAGTTTATGAGGTTTAAATTTCTTCAACCATATATTTGTTGTTTTTCTAAAAATAATTAACAGTTCATAAACATAAAACAAAAAATGATTTTAAAAGAAAGAACTAAAACATAGGAAAATCAACAACAATCTAATACAGCAAGGCTGTGAAATAAACAACCAAAAGCGCACTGATGACTTTAAAAACAGAATTAAACACATTCCTTTAAAATCTAAATTAGATTCAGAATTAATTGTTAAATTCAAAATTATGTTTGTCACTTATCATAAAGAAGAACATGAAAGATTGGAACCAGGAGAATTGAGCAAAACATTTACCAGCTTCAATGTCATTGTCTTCAAATCCTGGATCAGCATCACCAAGATCCTCCATACAATTTTCTGCCAAGCCTTCCTCACGGCACCGACTCCTGTCTTCAACAGCTTTTGAATTCACAAAATAACAGAGAAGAATAATTTTACTTAAAGCTGTAGAAAAATTAATTTTTCACAGCATCCATTAGCTTCACAATAAAATTATGTGTATATGGAGAACCTATCACATAACACCTGCCAGTTACCAGTTATCTCAATTATTTGTTGTCATATGTTATAAAAGTTATCTCCATACAAACAAAGTCAGTCCATGTAAGGCTTTGGTTTTAGTTTAAATTCTTGTAGATGTCTTAATAACAGCAAAAATTTCCCTGATTGTAAACTGCAATTCAAAACTGTCTTTATAATAATTATTGCAACAAAAATGTTAACAGGAATTCATTATTGTTCCATTATCAGAACTGCAAATCATGATGTAAATTGTATTTCATAAATATCTGTAGGCTTAATTCTAATTTATGATTATATTAACTGATGTCTTTGATTATTCTTGGAATTAACTGAACTCAGCATGATTTTAGTCTGTGGTGCTACTTATGATTGCCTATGCCATTAACTGTAATGCAAGTTCGATAACATTAACTGCACTTAATTCCTAGTATTTCAATATTACTGTGGCAGTAAAAGCAATTCATAACGTTCTATATTAACTGCAATTCATGAATATCTATGGCATTCAGAAATATAAGATGAAAGTCTGTGGTGTCCCCAGTTGTTGATGGCTTTTTAAATGGTTTAGAGTTGCCTGAAAAACTTGCAGCAACTTACTGTTATCTATGACACTTAAGAAACTTGTCAATCTTACAAAATCAGGACCTCAGCATGTAAATGTATAATAGAAGGGAGCAAAAAGCAAAATAAAAGGAAACACTTGAAAAATTAAATTAAATGGCACTTGGCCAAGGCACGTCTAGAACAAATCTTTACAAGCACATGAATGTAGAAATCCAAGAGACATTAGCAAAGTAGCAATGTAATTAAGTTCTGTCACGTCATAAATATCAAGATATCAATTCTAACTACAATGCAACAGAATCTCAGCACAGAAAGAAAACGAGATGAAAGGTCGCAAAATAACAACCACTTAAAATAAAAGAAACAAAACCATATCCCATACAGCTGGTAGGATTTTAAGAGGATAAACATAAATCTCATTTTTAATTGGTAAAAACAAACAAAAACTGTGTGGTAAAGAAAGAAAGAGAAAGACGATGGCAAGTTTTAAAACTGTATTGCATATAAACCATACCTAAGGCATGTAAATCTACCAGAGCCAAGTCTGCCATTTCCAAAACAATACTCCCATTGGAACAGATGTAACCCATGTCGATATTGAAATCGCAATGATTGCCCAAGACTTCGCCTTTTTTGCTGAAAATGTAAAAATTATAAAAATGGAATTAGTTTTATTTTGCCACGGGTAGAGTGATATTCATTATATCTTTCAGGGTTTTTAAAGAACTTTAAATATGTGTGCGTTTTCGTACACATAGACAACTGACAGGAATATAGCATGAGGATCCATGTGTATGTGTGTGTGCATGAGTGAGGGTAAGTAAATGCACAAAACACATGGAGATAGAAATAAATATAAACAAAGATAGAAGAATGGATATCTCTCTTTCACAACATCAAAGGGTATCATCAAGGTTGAATTCACTATAACAGTTCATGAGAATTACAATTCATGATCCTTTGAATTGCAATCAACTGAACTTTTACAGTGCAACTAATGATTTCGAAAATCCTTACTTATATATGGAGTTGTCTCCTTTTCTGCCTCTTCTAAGGGAATTAATCTGGTCGGCATTTCTGGGACTGGCCGCACACTCTGAAAGATTGAAACGATCGAAAAAGTTGACAAAGAAGCAACATACAAAACAAACTATTTATGACATTCAGTTAGAGTTTTTAAAAACTTTTTATTGATTGTTTGGTTTTAAATAGCTTTGACACAGTCAAACTACTGTTTGAGCAGCTTTGCCTTCAGTACATTGTGGTCAGTGCAATCTTATATTTCCAGTTTTGCTCTTGTAATAGATACTAGCTGAGAATCCCACATGGAAAGGCTTTGACTCACCTACCTGTTTATTTGTGATGACAGAAGTAGCAGCAGCAGTAGCAGCAGTAGTAGTAGCAGTAGTAGTAGCAGCAGCAGCAGCTTGGCACAAGCAAGTGTAGGAGTAGTAGTAGTAGTAGTAGTAGTAGTAGAAGTAGTAATAGTAGTAGTAGTAGTAGTAGTAGTAGTAGTTGTAGTAGTAGTTGTAGCGAAGCCATTGCAAAAATTAGCATCCTTTCTATTTCTTTTCTGCTTACACCTGTTACCCCTACAATAAAATCATATAGCTATGTTTCACATTGCCAGTTTTTCAAATCTTACTTCTGACCTTTGCCCTCAAAGATAAACTTTATTTTTCATCGATGAGAATGTTTTGCACAGCGTACAAAACTCGTCCTTCTTAGT
Organism: Doris montereyensis; assembly: GCA_037039925.1. Classification (NCBI taxonomy): domain Eukaryota; kingdom Metazoa; phylum Mollusca; class Gastropoda; order Nudibranchia; family Dorididae; genus Doris; species Doris montereyensis. The sequence goes on from JAXRKP010000482.1 coordinate 26,728, forward strand.
TGGCCGACGCGGTGCTCCTGGGGCACACTAACCAAGGTCAGCAAAGTGCCGCCAGGTAGCATTCGCTCCATGCGAGTTTTGTCACGCTTAACGATAAGTTATAGATCCAATTAATCCGCTTGTATCTGGCTAAGATAGCCATCAACAACAAACGTGAATGCTTCCCCCAACTTAAAAGAGAGTGTTGCGATAGACTGATGAAAGAAATTGATCAAGAAGCGCTTCGTTTCCGCACCATCAAGGCCTTAATTAGGTCCATTATTTCAGTACAACAACAGACATAGGGTATTAAGTAAAACACAAAATCTACACTGGCATTTGGCGAATGCCATCAAACTTTCTTAAAATAAGGACAATACATACATGTACATACATACTAAAAGATAGTTTGCGGTCATCATGATAAACAGAACAGTTGTGATTTTTGTAATACTCCAATAATGAGACTAACGGGAATAAACGATATCATTGAAGGAATAACTCTTAAACACAATGAAATAAGATATGTATCCCTATGTACATTTAATGTTACTTGCAGGTAGGTCTGCATGCATACACCAGAGGTGTTTTCTTATATTTGTGCATTCATTATGAATTTCATTCTCATTTGTGAGTTTATAATGCCCCATGCTCGTCTCTCTATCCTTGCAATTGACTGGTGACCGTTCACCCAGCAATAGCAACCCAAGCCCAAATTTGTACTGTCATATATGTGGGGTGTAGTGGTGCTCTGAAATGTGCTGTTTTGGGATTATTTTGTTTGGAAAGCTTTGTCTATACATGTTCATGTATGTGACTATATCCTGTTGAATGTCATAAATTGCATTTTCATTCATTGTCTTTATGTGTGAGATTGCTTTGTGGACTTAACTAAATGCTTTGTTGATATTGTTGGAAACTAACGCTATCCTGTGTGCTTCATCAATAAGTATTGGGCAATGTGAGCATGCCATTGTCTGTGTGATGATTGTTTGCATAAGGTCTGTATAAACCTTTTCTTGTAAGTATTTATGACAGCGGTTGCCAATAAAAGATCGACTGAGGTATGCCTGTGGTTTGATTCTGTGTTTGGTAAGAACTTTATCTAAGGATGATGCAATGGGACCCAACCTATGTGTGACTTTTTCATGTGTTATTTGTGATAAGTTATGCCCTGTGTCCCGTACTTCTTAAGTGTATGTGGCTTTATCAATGTCATTGTCACTAAAAAGAAGGAAAGTCTGATAGAGGTCAAGCTGTGTTTGTATTTCATGTGCTTGTTTCCAACAACTGCCACATTATTTTGATACCTGCCCGAGTTCTGTGAGATGAGTATCTGTCTGACACGTAATTTTGTTGTCCATGGAATGTGCTGCTGCCTCTAGTAGTTTGTGATGTTTTAACACTATCCCACGCATAATGTGTAAGTATGGGGTGAGACCCTGTTTAATTCCATGTGAATAAGGGGGCTCGTAAGCAATTGTAATATTGGGGTGCATTTTTCTTGACACCATGATGTGTTTTCATAAATCTATTGTTTTCTTGCAAGTGCTTGAGAGTGCGGTGTTGGCAGGGGGTGACTGAAGCGTTCATGAGACCCTTGGGCATCAAACACCATATACATCGGTAAGTACCTTGTGGACCTGACAGGCGAAAGACTTTGCAGAGAAAGTCGTAGTCCCCATTAAGGAAAACCTTCACGGTCTTGTTACGCCAGGAGTGTGTCATGAGATGTTTAATGTCATCCATGACCAGTCCGACAAATCATTTTAAATTTTCATGGTTGTCTTTGATAGCTGCTAAAGCTATTGTGAATGCATTCTTTTGTGAGTTTGGTTTTTCTAGGTTAGCTATCTGAAGCGTGAGTTTCAAGGAATTATTTCCATGACTATGAGCCCTCCTATCTTTATCCAAATCTCATCATTTGGTATACCACCGTTGTGCCCTTAGCATAGGTGTCTATTAGCTGGTCCACAAATTTGGTTATGCCAGTGATCCTGGCAAATGGAACCTCCGTCTTTTAGCTTCTCATCTAAAAAAAATTGTTTTCAACTATAGCGAAATCAGAAACGATTTCCTTGGAGAGGTTCCAAATGGCAGTTTCATTTTCTACATGTACCCCTGCCTCTTTTAGAAATCTATTGTGCACTCGCTCCTGTCGCCAACTAAGCCCTAGTGCTTCTTTCATTGCCAGTGCATGTTGTTTTGAAATTGGAAGTTTTTGATTCGCCCTCAATTTCTTGTGAATATCGCTTCTACGCCTAATGGGCGCACTACTTAATTCATGTGCGCATTGTGTGTCGAATGCTTGATGTGATGATCCTGCTAGGTGTTCTCTGGTATTTTGGATGATGCGTTTTCTGTTTTTGTGCTTGCTTTGCATGATAATCTTCTTTGTTTGACTAAGCCTTGAAAAATAAGTGGCTGCCCTTAAGTTTTGCATGTTACAGTTCCTCTCTGTCCTTCGCTAAAAAAAGTTCTCCTCATTAAATGTGTGAGAACTTTTTCTTCTGCTTTTGAAAGTGGTGTGTTGTGAGGTTTGCTTAAGATATCGTCGTATGTGGACTCATGTTTGATTGGATAAGTTGTTTTGTCTACTTGATGTGGTCTACTGTATGTCATGTTTTCATGTGTTTCTCTGCCAGTGTCTGTATCTTCCATTAATGTGTTCTGTCTGTTGGGTGTAGATGCATTTGTCAGCAGAGCGCGTATTGTTAGAGGGGGTATTTCCTGTGTGAAAGGGTGTTCATGATCTGTGTCTAGTGTGTCTATTGGTGTAGGGCTAGGTGTGCTGGGCCTGCTGGCAGATGCAGAAAGATGGATATTCCATTCTGGCACACATCCATATCGGAGAGTCTCAAATTGATGCTATGCTAGAAACAAAGACTGATACAATCGGTGTGAGAGAAGAGCTGTTATAGCGAGATAAAATGGTGCAATTTTTTTTTAAATCTCAATGGGGCGATCAGCTACCCGGGAATTCAGCTGACCGTGCTTGACCCCTGGCAGGTGAGCGCACGTGGGTAATTAATGAGTTTTGCCGGCCCCAACTAAGAGGGACGATTTGCTACAGGAATTGACGCTGTGGCCGATAAAACCATACTGCATCAAAAGTTGTTATTTGACATTTGCTCTTGTTAAAAAAGAGTAACTAAAGACAGACATGGATTTGATAAGACTGGGCAGTGTGGTTTACATACCTACACATGCGTGAATAAAATATTGTTAAAATTGTTTAAAAAGAGTAATCTTGTGTGTACTGTCTAAAGGACCAGAATGAAAATGTTATCAGGACATCATCGTTTATTATCCTGATAATAAAGACCAAAATCAATAACGGATTTTTCAAGTAACGAACCTTACTGGTACTTGTGTCCTGCTCCTTGACGTACATGCAATCCTCTCCACTGACGTCATCATCAAGAGGTAAGAACTGAAATGCAAAAATACAATTGATAGATACCATGCTGTCTAACTTGTATCTGCCACACTGACTTTGGTGCACGGTACAAATAAGGGAAATAAGACATTGTACTTAATTACCTTCATCTAATTAAATCTCAAACGGGTGACATTTTAGCCTCAGAGAGGATTGGAGGACTGAACATGACTGTGTCTACTTGTGGGCCTTACAAATCACACTATAATGGAAGTAAGGTCGATCATGCAATCACAAGAGGCTTTTGAACCAGACCCCATGTATTCCACACTATGAGTTCGATTGGCATCGGTGGTCTCAAGGTTAGGTTGACAGACAGAATCATGAGGCGCCGGGTTCGAATCTAGTAAAGCTGAGTCCGCCATTGTGTTCCTTGGGAAAGACATTTAACACGCATTTTCCCCACTCAATCCAGGTGCGAGGGGGTATAAGCGCTAGCTTGGGAGTAAAAACATGCGTCAGATTAGCGTCTTGTCCAGGAGGTGACTATTATCACCTGTTTCACTTCACACTATGGAACGTGAGATAAGCTCTGGCTCTATGCGCCGTAATAACACTGAAGAAACTTAATTTACTTATTTTATTATTAGAAAAAGTACAAAATATATTACAGGTGAACGTGGGCAGTCAAAAACACTCATCTTGGATTTTGACCCGATTTTCAAAATCTATCCCTCCCTTAGTTATGAATAAAATCACTCAAGACCTATGCAAAACGCTTTTTCCATTTAATATCGAAAGAACGATATCAGGTTTTTTTTTATAGATATTTTCAATAGTTTGAAATTTTTATGAATTTTGTAAAATAACATATATCGTTTATTACAAAAGAAAATAATTTATAAAAAAAGTTTATAAGATAAAAAAAAAACCCAAAGTCATTCTATTAACATTGACAAGAGGAACCTGTGTGCCAAATACTACACAAGTCGGTTGGTAAATGACGGAGTAGATAGAATTTTAGTCTGAAAAAACTGCATTTTGAGAAAAATGCAAGTAAAGACATCAAAAGAAAATAACACAAAACAAGACGCTTGGACGGTTTGTCCCTCTTGTAGCAGCCCCTTTACTCTTTCGACTGTCTATGGCATTGTTACTAATGTAAAGAGGATTGTAAATCTAGGTTTCGATGTGAACTATTGTGAAAAGACGTCATAATGACCAATTATTTGTTTTAAGTCCTCTATTCCTATACTTGTGCGTGTGTTTACAAAGACACCGACTGGCAATGCTTCCTTCAACCAGTTATGTCACGCAGCGCTAGACCAAATCAGCGTGCAATGTTGTCAACAGGCAAACGAAACTAATGTCACCAGAAAGGGCCATTTAGTGCCACATTATACAGCTTTTCAGTGCCATCTTCTCAGTCAATGTTAGGGTAATTGAAATAAAAGTTTTGACTATTTTTACCTACCCTCGCCTACAAAATATTTTGTAACAAAAAAATTATCCGTCAGATGGACATTTTTCTGCCACAAATTTGTAAATAAATGATTGTTCTACCCGAATAAAGAACAGAAAATCAACATTTTGATTCTAAACTCGCCAATCCAGGTGCCCCCTTGCTCGTGTTCAATCAACTGAGGCTGTAGGTAGGCTAGCATCAATGGGTCAAGTTAATGCTTTTATTGTGTGTCATTCTGATTATCATGATAATATTTCAAGAATGACGAATAAGAAATAATTTGCCCTGATTAATCGTGTCGTTGAGAGATCAATACAAAGATTTCAAAAATTACGATTGATCGGCTATTTGTCGATGGCCGGCTGATCAGAGCTCTGAAGTCCCAATTTTGACAATCAGAGGGTCAAACCTCTGAACTAGCTTTCAGAGTTTGCGAATCCTAATATGTGTTGGATTCCGGCCGATCAAACCTCTGATGTAGGTTCCGAGCTTTGATACGCCGCTTTCGCGTTTATTTGTGCTGACTAGTGGTGTGCAATTCTTTTATCTAGACATGAACCAAGACTAGATAACACAAGCAACTTATAGTAAACAAAAAGAAAAGTCTGTATGTTTGTCTGTCTCTCCTACCTTCTTTGTTTGTTGTCATGCAGTACTGATACATTTTGAGTAACAAAACTAAGAGTTAGAAGAGGGGGAGAGAGAGAGAGAGAGAGAGAGAGAGAGAGAGAGAGAGAGAGAGAGAGAGAGAGAGAGAGAGAGAGAGAGAGAAAGAGAGAGAGAGAGAGAGAGAGAGAGAGAGAGAGAGAGAGAGAGAGAGAGAGAGAGAGAGAGAGAGAGAGAGAGAGAGAGAGAGAGAGAGAGAATGAGAAAGTGAGAGAGAGGGGAAAGTGAGAGTGAGGGAGAGTGTGCGTGTGTGTGTGTGTGTTGTGTGTGAGAGAGAGAGAGAGAGAGAGAGAGAGAGAGAGAGAGAGAGAGAGAGAGAGAGAGAGAGAGAGAGCGAGAAGAGAGAGAGAAAGAGAGACAGACAGACAAGCAGAGCCAGACAGTGTGAGACGGACAAAGACAGATGGCAGAGAGAGACAACGATATACAGAGACACAGAGAGCTAGGGAGATAAAGAGAGACAGACAGAAGGAAGGACAGAGACAAAGAGATAGAGAGACAGAGAGAAACAAACAGAGAAAAAGGAAAAAGAGAGTGATAAAGAAAAATAGAGAGAGAGACAGAGAGAAAGGGGAGAGAGAGAGAGAGTGAGAAAGACACAATACAAAAAGAAATAGATGACAGTATGAGTTTCACAGCTGAGATAAGCTGGGAGATCCCTTGAAAGATAATGTCACCCTGTCCTTGGTTGAATTAATAGCTAGCCATTTGGGACGGTAATAAGTCGAAGAGAAAAATCCTAGGTGCATCTTCTGAATCTTCAAGAGTTGTCCTTTCCCACATTCACATTATTTAGCAATACTCAAAAGACAACTGTGCTCTGAAAGTATTCAGCACAAATCACAACCCTTTGAAAGCTAGTTCAGAGGTTTGATCAGCCGGCCATCGTTATGGGAGGTCACCATTGTTGACATGGGATATATAAACAGTTATATCCTTGATGATCACTAGCTTTCTTCTAAGCAGTGAGCACTGCTTGATGAAGAAGATGACTTTTAATCTTGAACTAAGTTGAAATAGCTGCCCCGCCATTCAAATCAAAAACAGACTGCCCGGGTGAAAAAGTTCTAACTTGCACGACGGTTTGTAATATTCCAGAAAAGATTGATAATTTAACTTGAATTAACTCCCTCTCAGGTAAATAACAAAAAGTCTGCCAATCGCTGACATTCCTGATGAAGTGTGACAGTAGTTTTGCGACCTCAGATTGTCATGCCTGGACATCCCCCAAATCTCTCTGAGACTGCTCAACCTAGCGTTTTTGTTGTTTAAAATACAGTTAGCATTCATATAGCACATTTTAAGTTAAATAAAAAACCTATGAGTTGAAACTAAGACGAAGTTCTATAAAAAAATCTTTGCTCTCGCTTTACCTCTTCATCTACATTGGGATTGGCCTCTTCTTGATCAGGGTTGGTTCCACCCTCACCTGGTTTGGCTTTCTGTCGTCTTCAAGATGAAATAAAGAAAACAAAACAGGAATAAAGACAAGAACATTGTGATTCACGAAGAGAAAACATACACCAAACAGCAACATATTCGTTAAAAATTTGGACAGAAATCGCATCACTGAGCAATGCTGCTACATTTTCCTATTTGAATGCAAATCTAGACATGAAATTCAACACACAAAAATTTGTCCCAGAAAAACTTACTTATTCTGTGTTACAAGGTCAAGGACTTGGAAGACAAGTGCATAGAGATATTCAACCTAAACATAAGAAAGATAGTACAAGAATTTATCATATAAAGAAACAAAAAACAATCAATTTTGTATCTTCCATTAAAAGTGGTCACTGACACTTCACAGTTACCAGTATGACACATATATAACATATATGTAACATAAATCATGTTCAGACATTAAATATCAAAATAAATTCTAGGGTTTCAAATCCAGTCATCTGTCTGCCTATGCCTTAACACAAGATGCTAAGAGTTTTGAGGAATTTTGCAAGTAAATCAATATAATATGACAATAAATTTAAAAAAGTGTTTCTTAACAGTTATAATCCATGAACAGTATGACAAAACTCATCAACGTTGGTACATTTATATAAATATGTATCAGAAGGGGCAGTTGAGAGAGAGAGAGAGAGAGAGAGAGAGAGAGAGAGAGAGAGAGAGAGAGAGAGAGAGAGAGAGAGAGAGAGAGAGAGAGAGAGAGAAAGAGAAAGAGAAAGAGAGAGAGAAAGAGAGAGAGAGAGAGAGAGAGAGAGAGGGAGGGAGAGAGGAGAGAGACAGACAGACACAACAGAGAGATAGGAGGTGAAAGCAAAGAAGTGAGACGGAGAGAGGGCAGGATGTAGGGACAGACAGACTCAAAGAAAGGAGAAAAAGAGATGAAATCTTTATATAATTTTCATTCACAAATGAAGTTAAATATCTAATCTAATATTGAAAACTGTCAATAAAAACATACTGAATCCACAAATGCAACTTTCAATATCTCCGTACCTTCTTTGCATAGACACCTGCTGATCCCTGAATGAGCAAAGCTGCCTCGGAAAAATTCATAGTGGTGGCCCCATCGTCGAAAGTGATTTCAACTTTTTCCAACTGATAAAAGAGAACAGGAGACAATTGGATATTATCATTTTAAAAGAAAAAACATGCTTAAATTTAATATTCTGCTCCGGTCACTTTCCCCTCCCCCAACCCTACTCCCAACCAAGGAACATTTCTTGTCTATTTCAGGCTTCTTTAGTGGCAGGTTGGCAGCAAATCACACTTGAGACCATGAGGGTTACGGGTATCATGCATTTGAAATCTTGTTTCCCCAAACTCTGATGTTGTATCTTTAAGAAAGGCACTTTTTAACTTTTTTCAATCACAAAAGCGTTCATCCAGGGAGTTAACTGCAATTCATGAACAGCCTGAACTGCAAAATTTGTTTTTTTAGCATGTCAATATATAGAAAGCCAAATTTCTCTCCAAGTCAATGAATTGAAATAAAATACCCCCCCGCTCCCAACTTTCTCTCTCCACTCCCAACTTCCAACCTCACATGCCAAATTTTCTATTTACTATCCAGAATCAAACTTCAATAAACATATTATTATATTTAACTTGTTTAATAAATATCTTATTTAATGTGAAATATATAATTGGTTAACCTTAATTGACAACATCTTCCATGTAGGAATTCATACACAATACATGTAACACTTACTTCTTCCACGTAGGAATTTATACAATACATGTAACACTTACATCTTCCATGTAGGAATTCATACAATACATGTAACACTTACATCTTCCAAGTATTCCTCTAAATAATTGGCAATGTCGATGTCCCAATTTTTCGTCAAGTCCCTAATTGGCTGGAGGATGTGGGCAAATTTCTCCTCCAAAGAGCCCTGAGAAAGGCCAATTGTCTGCGACATTGTCTTCGATTTTGTTTTTCCTGAAAGAAAAACATAATAAGAAATTTTAAGATCTTTATTGCCCAAATGTCACTTTTATTTACAATATGCACGCATACGCAACTATAGAATTCAAATATGTTGCTTTACAAGATGTTAATCACTCCTGAGCAAAAATAATGAACTGGGAAAAAAAAACAACCAAATAATGGGAATTTTGTATGCTAATCTGCAACTTCAAAATATTTGACAAGGAAATATGAAAGTCTTCTAATCGTTTCTCACTAAAACTCCATTTCACTGTGAATCGTTATGTATTTCATACCTAGCTAGAAGTACTAGAACTAAAAGTTCACCTTGCTGTAGCTCTTTGTTTTTAGTGACATTTGTCATTTATCTGTGTTTATCATTACCTATAATTGCTAGCTCAGTCATGTGGCATAACCAACTTTTTCTGATTCATACTTTGTATAATGTGATTGTCGTGATTCAATTTTATTTTTTGTTGGCAAAGAAACAAAAATGGAACATTTTGCAACATGATTTTGGCAGAGAGGTAACGATATAGAATATAGATGAATAGAGCAAGAAATTCCAACTGATCTCACATTATAAAAAAGAAAAATAAGTTATATATATACATTTCAGGACCTAAAAGTAAAGTTGGCTATGCACTACTCCTTAAGCGGTCGATGCATCATATCAAAGAAATTTGCAACGCTAGCCCTTTTTTTTTAATCACAAGAATCTCTGTCTTTTAACGTGTCGGCAGACGAAGTTCCCAAGCCATGACACAGTATTGACCCTCTCACAATTTTATAGTGAACCACAGTCTGTCGCTGCACTCATTGTTCTATTCATTGCACTATAAGACTCGGTTGAGGTGCGATATGGTCGGTTGAATGCGATGTGATGAGAGGTTGGCATGTTTTTTTATAATTTGTGTGTATATAGTATGTAACCGTGAGATCTATGTGTCTTTTCTTCATTGAAGAATGTTTTGAGAAAAACACCATTTTGTATTTCTGAAACCAAAAGCATTTATGGGAGTGTTTTACGAACAGGGTGTTCTCATTTTGTAGCATCTGTACTAAATCCACTGTGTATCAAACAGGGCAGACTTTCCCTTTACACAGACATCACATATGACAGGCATTGACTCCTTTTTATTCCCATATTTTCAAATATTTAATTTAGGAAAAATCTTGAGTAAATGTACAACATTTTTCAATAAAAAAAGAGGGCCTAAAACCATATTTACATATAGTTTTCATGTTCTTTACTCTCGTAGAGCGATTCTAGAAGGGTTATAGCATAATGAAAATGCTAATATCTAAAATTCGATACTTTTGACCCAAACTTCAAAATTTAGCTCTCCCCCCCCCCCCCCCCCCCCCCCCCCCAACTCATAGACGACCCTTATTGCACGGATGCGAAAATCGTGCTCCACTTACGCCATAGTACAATTGTCACACACGTGCGTTCTTATCGTTGACAGGCCATAACTATAGAAAGATCACGTACACGATTGCGGTATGGAGTATCTTATAGGCTTCTTATTCTACTTCCGTTTCCTAGGAAATGAGCTCTCTAGCGTGAACGGTTGATTTTTTAATGATTTTTTTTATTGCTGGTAGTGCAAGCCTTCGACATAACCCGTTTTCTTCGCAAACTTTCAAAACAACTCTTAACACTAGTACTACAAGCCAGAAACAGCATAGACAGCACTGTTTTTGATCACTACATAAACCAGCTCATTGTTTTCTTGTGTGAATGGTGTCTCGACCCTAAAAGATTTTTAGGTTCTCAATTTCACCCTTTCACTCATCCCTAGTCAGATACTAATGACATATAGCCGATTCTTATTGGTGCCATTGCCAATATAAAGTTTGAATCACCCTACTATTTTTCGGGTATACACACCATAATCTTGTGTCAAACCTTGGGTAGTCTATGAGTTAAGTTTTATCGTTATTTCAATGAAAATGCTATCTCATTTCAATAAAAAATAAATCTTGGCTGTTCCGTACAATACTTAACAAGAATCTGTTAGGATCGTATTATGTCTTATAGTGGGTGGTTGTTTTGCTGTTAATTGTAGCTAAGCTGATGTTACAGTGGCTGTGTTAATGTTATTGTAAGGAAATTTGGGACATTCCTTAGCATTAGCTTATCAAAATGCACAGTTTATACAGATGGGTCTTATTTTTTACAAGATGGGACTACTTTTAGACATATCTTCCGACGCCATATGATTTATTGACATAAATAGTTCCTTTCCTTACATTTACCTCTCTTCAGGTCCTTAGGTAGCCAAGTTGATTTACATTAAGTACATGAATTCTAAATGTGTACAGATACAACAGAATTGCAGTACACGGCTAAGGTAATGTTGCGATTTAGCAGCATATAATTAATGAAGGTCAAATTTACATCCGTTGTCGGCATCGACAAAAATCTACAGGCAAAGGCTAAACTTTCCGATACGGCCAAAACGAGGCCGACAAGCTGATTAGCATTTTACTTTTCTGATAAATAGAAGATGTCTTTACATGATCCCTTATACTAAAACTTAGCCTAAATATGACTCATTTTATAAATTTAAAACTGCATTTTGTAAAGTTAAAATGATGATATTCCAAGTTTCACGTAATTTCATCAACATTGCCAATTTATTCAACATTAGTTTAGCTAAACAGCAGTGTGACCACCCACTAAAAACCAAATATATAATATATGATCACAACGGATTCTTGTAGTTATTGACAAGACGGACTATACCAAGACGAATTATTCTCTCTTCGTTCCATGCCTCGCGGGCTCTCCACGCCTGTTTTGCGAAAGAGTGCAAATCATCAGGATCACCCACAAGAGGCTCTCATAGTTTTATATATATAATGTAACTCTAATTACTCTTTGATGACCCAAACTGAATAAGGATACTATTATTATTACAGTGGTCTCCACCAAAATGCAGTCCACGGGTGACAAAAAAACCGGGTATTTTGGTGAAGGTGCAATTTGAAGGAGTCAAAGACCACAACCCACTACATGTATTTATTGCCATTCTTAGTTGGGCCTAAAATCTCTTTCGTTTTGTTAGAAGTTTGTAATCATTTGGATTCTGTTTGTTTTTACTTAGTTTTTAAGGACAAGAAGACCCAATTATAGGCCTCACCTCTTCTCATAGATTGTTCATTCTTCTTTCACTCGACTACAGGAGGGGATGGGATGGTGGAGACATTCGGCAACTTAGAGGCACATATTTTTATTTATTGATACGCATGCCATAAAAGTGAAACAAGACATGACTTTTCTCAGATTTTCTCACTGTGGCCAAAGAGAGAGCCGATCAGAGTGTCTGTCTGGCAGGCCGTCGATGATGGTCTGCCAGATTTTCTCACCGTGACCAAAGAGAGAGCCGATCAGAGTGTCTGTCTGGCAGACCATCATCAACGGCCTAGTTGGGGAGGGAACGGGCAGGGTGACAAGAGCTGAGACAACCAAGACTAGGCATTGTCGTGCGCATGTGTGCACATAGTTAACAGTAACATAGATCTATCCTGATTTCGGTTCTCTTTTTTGACATTTTTTTTGTTTGTTTAGATCTAGAGATCTAGATTCTATTTGTTTGATGTTTTTTTCTTGAAACAAGGGTGAGGGGGGGGTGCTTTGGTGCTTTTTTGCGGTAAGTTAGGGGATTTATAAGGGTAAGGTAAGGGATTGAGGATCTATCTATATTTCTTCCAGTTCCGTCCCACCTCTGTCTAGATCTAGATCTAGATTTAAAAATCTAGATCTACGTCGAATCTACGCCGATACCGGCAACGAGAACAGATTTGACTCATTTTATTCTATGCTGCTAAAGTGAAAAAATTACCATCTTTCTACCACAAATTATAAAAATATGTAGAAAAGAAGGCCCAAGAAATCAAGAATGGCGAGAATGCAAAATTTGCTAAAAAGGCAGCAGCAAAAAAAAAAAGGGCAAGGAGGTGCCTGGTCAAAACATTAGGCTTTGCAGGAAATAAATACAAAAATCAAAATCAAGAACCGCTATTCATATGAAAACTAAATAATATTGATTCTTAGCATATTGACAAATTATTCGAGAGAGATATTTATTAACCTTCAATGAGTTTCTGTCAATTAACTTTGTAGCTTTCGTTTTGTCTTCAAGTAGCCCGCCATTACTGTGTGTGTATTTTGACTTTGTTTCCGTTGTCGTTGAACCTTAACGCTACGACTGCCAACTGCCAAGTGTACATGTAACGCCTGTAGCTTGGCCCATATTAGCGTTCAACGGAGATTACCTTGATTTGATTATATTATTTTTTTTACTCACATCAACAACTAATGCGATCCCTTGGGTTTTAGTAGGGTTTTTGGAATTTTAATTTTGCCCAAACTGCCATGTAA
>JAXRKP010000482.1:45000-50000 GCA_037039925.1 Doris montereyensis
CCAATTTCAATTACTTGGGAGCCACCCTGTCACAATATGGCACCTGCTCAGCAAAAATCCGGATCTGGGTTGTTATAGACACATAAGCGATGGCCAGATTGAACACTGTGTGGAAGAGCACCATCAGTTTTCAATCAAACTCAAGCTCTTCATGTCACTGGTAATCTCAATCTTGCTATATGAATGTGATACCTGGACATTGAAAGCTGACGAGGAGAGACGAATATAGGCTTTCGAGATCAAGTGCCTGCGGAGACCGCTCCACATCTCGTACAGAGAGCACAAAGTTAATAATTATTATGACATGGGGACCAACCTCGCAGGCCCTCAAGAACCTCTCATGCAGCCATCAGACGACGAACACTGTCATGGTTTGGCCATGTAGTAAGACACAACACCATCTCCAAAACGATACTGGCAGAGGATGTCGGCTGCTTGTACACTCAGGCCGCCCCGGCGACTGACGTAGTCATGGTACTGAGGCATGAGATTTTATCTTGGATGTGGATTTTTGTCTTGTTTGTAGCATTTTTTCATTTTTCAATTTTATTGTTTATCTTATTGCCTTCTTCTTCTTCTTCTTCTTCTTCTTCTTCTTCTTCTTCTTTTTCTTCTTCTTCATTAATGGAACTTGGGTTCTTTGAAGTTCCGAGAGAACCATTGGAACGGCAACAAAATCGCTTACCCTCTCACCTGGTTTCAAGTATGCTATTCTTTAATTTTGTCGATATTTGTTTGTTTGTTGTTGTGTTGTTTGCGTTGTTTGATTTGGTTTGTTCTTTTTAGTGGTTAGTTTCTTTGGTTTATGTTAGCGATGTGGGGGGGGGGGGGGGGGATGTACTTTGTTGCTTCTATTTTGTTTTGTCTTTGAGTTGTTGTCTTCGGGGTCTTGTGTACTTAATAGCAATGTCTACTGTCTTCGGGGTTTGTGTACTTAATAGCAATGTCTACTGATCGAGAATTTTTCTGATATTTCTTTTAAGATAAGAAAGAGATACAAAAGTGGTACATTGTTTTGGTGCAACAATACCTTCGATATAATAATATGAAATACAACGTATTTTTACTATAAATAAATGATTCTTCACACATAAACAGCTTACACACATTCAAGCCTTACGAGATCAAAACATGTATGACATAACAACAAAGAATTAACATTTTTCTTATACATGTAAACATAGTCAATGCAATGAATGTTCAAAAGAGCTGTGATGATAATAAAATTAGTGATGGCAGTCATAATAGTCTTACAGATGAAGGTAAGAATATCCCATTTGTGCATAATTAAAATGAGTTGTTGAAAAATGTAAGTTCTACTTGACATATGGAGACATTGACGTACAAATTTAAAGCCTGATCTGATGGAGACATCTATATAAAATTTACATTTATTCAAAGATTACCCCATGGAGACATCGATGACAAGTTCAGATGTACATTTATTCAACGATTACCTTGCTGGAGACGTCGATGTGAATTCTGCCTTTAAAATTACATACAATGCTGGAGATCGAGATGAAAATTGTACATCAATTTGAAAATTAATTGGCTGAAGATATCGGTGAAAAATATACATTTTATGTAAAGATTACCTTGCAGACTTGCAGAAATCATTGACGAAAAAATGTAGGTACATGTATAGATTCTACATTTAAAGATGAACTTGCTGCAAACATCAATGAAAAATGCACTCTGAAAAGGTACCTTGCATGAGACATCGATGAAAGTGGCACACTTAAAATTTGGCTATACTTATCGGGATGTACCGGCCTGATATTCAGACTTCTCGGCATGTGCCGCCCTTGTATTCAGACTTCTCGGGATGTGCCACCTTGATATTCAAACTTCTCAGGGTGTCCGCCTCAATATTCAGATTTCTCAGGATGTGCCATTCTAATATTCAGATTTATCGGGATGTGCTGCCCTGATATTCAGACTTCTCAGGACGTGCCGCCCTACTATTCAGACTTATCGGGATATGCCGCCCTTATATTCAGACTTCTCTAGATGTGCCACCCTGATATTCAGACTTCTGGGAAAGTGCCGTCCTAATATTCAGACTTCTCTGCATGTGTCACCCTGATATTCAGACTTCTCAGGATGTGCCACCCTACTATTCAGACTTCACGGGATGTGCCACCCTACTATTCAGACTTCTCAGGATGTGCCACCCTACTATTCAGACTTCACGGGATGTGCCACCCTACTATTCAGACTTCACGGGATGTGCCATCCTACTATTCAGACTTCACGGGATGTGCCACCCTACTATTCAGACTTCACGGGATGTGCCACCCTACTATTCAGACTTCACGGGATGTGCCACCCTACTATTCAGGCTTCACGGGATGTGCCACCCTACTATTCAGGCTTCACGGGATGTGCCACCCTACTATTCAGGCTTCTCGGGATGTGCCACCCTACTATTCAGACTTCTCAGGATGTGCCACCCCTACTATTCAGGCTTCACGGGATGTGCCACCCTACTATTCAGACTTCACGGGATGTGCCACCCTACTATTCAGGCTTCACGGGATGTGCCACCCTACTGTTCAGACTTCACGGGATGTGCCACTTTGATATTCAGACTTATCGAGATGTGCCCCCTGATATTCAAACTTCTTGGCGTGTGTCGCCCCAATATTCAGACTTCTCAGGATGTGCCACTCTAACACCCCAATATTCAGACTTCTCATGATGTGCCACCCTAACATTCAGACTTCTCGGAATGTAGCGTTCTAGTATTCGGGCTTCTTGGGATGTGCCACCCTACTGTTCAGACTTCTCGGAATGTAGCGTTCTAGTATTCGGGCTTCTTGGGATGTGCCACCCTAACATTCAGACTTCTCGGAATGTAGCGTTCTAGTATTCTTGGGCTTCTTGGGATGTGCCACCCTACTGTTCAGACTTCTCGGCATGTGCCGCTCAATATTCAAACTTCTCGGGATGTTCCGCTCTACTATTCAAACTTCTCCGGATGTGCGCCCTACTATTCAAACTTCTCGGCATGTGCCGATCTACTATTCAAACTTCTCGGGATGTTCGCTCTACTATTCAGACTTCTCGAGATGTTCCGCTCTACTATTCAGACTTCTCGGGATGTTCCGCTCTACTTTTTAGACTTCTCGAGATGTTCCGCTCTACTATTCAGACTTCTCGGGATGTTCCGCTCTACTTTTTAGACTTCTCGGGATGTTCCGCTCTACTATTCAGACTTCTCGGGATATTCCGCTCTACTATTCAGACTTCTTGGGATGTTCCGCTCTACTATTCAAACTTCTCGGGATGTTCCCACGTACTATTCAGACTTCTCGGGACGTTCCGCCGTACTATTCAGACTTCTTGGGACATGCCGCTCTACTATTCAAACTTCTTGGGAAATGCCGCCCTGGTATTCAAACTTTCGGGGTGTGCCGCTCTACTATTCAGACTTCTGAGGATGTGCCTCCCTGATAGTCAAACTTCTCAAGAGGTGCCGCCCTAATATTCAGGCTTCTCGGGATGTACCGCTCTACTATTCAGACTTCTGAGGATGTGCCTCCCTGATAGTGAAACTTCTCCAAATGTGCCGCCCTGATATTCAGATTTTTCGATACGTGCCACCCTACTATTCGGAATTCTCGGGTGTGTCGCCCTAATACTAATAGTCAGACTTCTCGGGATGTTTCACCCTGATATTTAAACTTCTCGGAAGTGTATTCAGACTTCTCAGGATGTGCCACCCTAATACATGTATTCAGACTTCTCAGGATGTGCCACCGTAATACATGTATTCAGACTTGTCAGGATGTGCAACCCTTACACATGAATTCATACTTTTCAGGATGTGCTACCCTAATACATGTATTCAGACTATTCAGGATGTGCTACCCTAATACATGTAGTCAGACTTTTCAGGATGTGCCACCCTAATACATGTATTCAGACTTCTCGGGATGTACCGCTCTACTATTCAGACTTCTCGGGATGCACCGCCCTATAATATTCAGTCTTATGGGGATGTGCCACCAGATATGTAAAGTTTTATCATGATGCCTCTTGGCATCGATACTTTTGAATGGTCTTTTCATTATGGTCAGCAGTATCCATGGTTTGGGATCTGAATACGCATCTTGACAGTCACTTTGACAAATCTAAACAGATTATCGATCTGGGATGATGTAACATAACAGTCAGAGTGTGTTTTATCCCCCACCCCCATTATTTCCCGCTTATCTTTAAAATAATTGGCGTTCAATGTGTGTACATTCGTTTACAGCAACATTTCGCACTTCCTCTTGAATTGATCTGCAAGAAACGATCCTTTGAAACTGACAAATGCATCTTGTTTTGTTTGTTGTAGGAACCACATTGACACGTTCATCATTGTTTGGGATTAAATGTAAGGGTGGGCGTGGAAGGGAAGAACATGTGTGTATTTAAATAGGTAAGTAGGTAGGTAGGTAGATAGATAGATAGATAGATATATAGATAATATACAGACACACACACAGAGATAGATAGATACATATATATATAATTAAGTATGTAGGTAGATAGGTACGTAGGTAGGTAGGTAGATGGGTAGATGGATAGACATTCAGACAGGCAGACAGACATATAGATAAATAGATATATCAAGGATAGATATATAGACATATAGATAGATACATAAATAGATAGATAGATATATAGATAGGTAGATAGATAGATAGATAGATAGATATATAGATAGATAGATAGATAGATAGATAGATAGATAGATAGATAGATAGACAGACAGAATGTGGATAGAAAGATTTGCTTGTTTCTTTGAAATTTACCCCATCCACCATTGCGGTGATCTCAGGGTGAATTAAGAGGATACAGCAAGATGAAAGATAAGTGAAGGAAAGAAGTAAGACCTACTGGCAGCGCTTGCTAACCTCCCGCGGATATAAAGATAGATAGATAGACAAACAGACAGACAGCTAGATAAATGTACACACATCATACATACATAGATACATAGATACATA
>JAXRKP010000482.1:57500-67500 GCA_037039925.1 Doris montereyensis
GTCATTTGTCTTCGCTGGAGATGGGGCAGGCTGGCCGGAACAAAGGAGATATGGGCAATATTCAGTTGGCTTACTTTCTTACTTACTACTGTGGGATAAGCTATCGGTGACACCCCGCCGTCGCACTCTGTTCTGGGCTGCTTGCTGAATTCATGTCCAGTTGGTCCCCTGCATCCTTTGTTGGTCTTCAGTGTGTCGCAGGTGCTGCGAGGCCGGCCTCTCTTGCTTTTCCCCTTTGGCTTCCAGGTCAGTGATTGGCGTATAGTTTCTCCCGCAGGAACCACTGGTTCCTTTCCTGTTCGCTGCCAAAAGTCTTCATTCCTTATCCTTTTTGGCCATTTGATCTTAAAAATGCGCCTCAGACAGGTGTTAATGAATGTCTGAATTTTCCGTTGTGTTGTCCCGACCATTCCCCATGCCTCACAGCCATATAGCAGGACCGATTTCAAATTTGGATTAAAGATACGCATCTTTGTTTTTATATGTATCTATCTTCAGGCCCAGATGTTCTTGAGCATGATACATGCTGCTCGGGCCTTGCCTATCCTGGCTGTGCCATCTCTGTCGGTGCCTCCCCCCCCCCCCAGTCCTCTTGTCAACCCTGCTTACCAAGTATAGAAATTCAGTTGGTTTACCTGATTCGTTTCCAGTTCTTGGTTTGCTTTTGTCAGGTGAGAAATTTGGTACTTGGGCCCAACGTCTGAAGCCACTATCAGCATCATGGCGGTGAGGAAGGAGAAGATCATCGAGAAGAGACCGAGTGCCGGTGGCAACTCGTCAATCTGGAAGCGTGTGGGAGGGGGGTGGAGTGAACAAAGAATCGATACATTCGACTAGGGATTGGGCAACTTGGATTATTTTTACTCGTCAATATCGTATAAACATTCTGTTGCAACATATAAAAGCTAAATGCCGTGTGCTTTTCAAGTTATCATCATCAACATCATCATCCCCACCACCACCACCATCATCATCATCATCATCATCATCATCATCATCATCATCCTCATCACTATCATCGTTGTTGTTGTCGTCGGCGTCCTCATAATCCTCCTCATCATCATTATTAGTATCCTTATTATTACTATTACTAGAGGTAGTAGTAGTAGTAGTAGTAGTAGTAGTAGTAGTAGTAGTAGTAGTAGTAGTAGTAGTAGTAGTAGTAGTAGTAGTAGTAGTAGTAGTAGTAGTAGTAGTAGTAGTAGTAGTAGTAGTAGTAGTAGTAGTAGTAGTATCATTATCCGGGCAGTGGACAGGTAAGCACCTTGCAGGCGGGTCTTCACTGACCAAAGGCTAAGGAGTTAACCATGACATATAATAACAACCTGCTGTCTTGCAGGCTGGTTTTGAATGACCAAAGACTAAGGGAGTTAGCCCTGACAGAAAATAACAAGGCCTGGTATGGGGCCTCAATGTGGCAGTCCCACCATCTACCTAGGGTACAGTGGGCTAATCCCAAAACCAAACTGATTCAGAAACATAAATACTATATATCTGGCTTGATCTTTCAACGACGAAAATGGAAACGAACACGGACTGTGATTTTTGGAACATGGAATGTTAGGGCAATAAAAGGGAAAAGAGTTAGAATTTGTTGAAGAAATGGAAAAATTCAAAGTAGACATTATGGCCATTACAGAAACAAAGAAAAAAGGACAAGGAATAGAAAATGTAGGACCAAATCATATTTTAATCTTCTCAGGAGTAGATGTCAAAGATAAAGCTAGAGCAGGAGTAGGTCTCCTAGTGCATGAAAGGCAAGAAAAACTACTAGAAATTTGGAAATTTATAAGCCCACAGCTATAAGAGGTAAATATTAAAGCAAAAATTAAATTATTAATACATGTAGCTGATGGACCAAACGAAGACGCCACTAAAGAAGAAAAAAGATATCTTCGAAAACGATTTACAAATAGCTGCAGATAATCTTAAACACAAACAGGAACTAATGGTTTTAGGAGATTTAAACGCTAGAGTAGGCAACAATGTAGAAACGTCAGGAGGAGAAATAGGTAAAGAAGAAGAGACAACAACTTCTCCAAGTGGAGAGAGACTAATAGATTTTTGCCTAAAGAATGACATGAAAATAGCAAACACGTTTTTTTCCTCATAAAGATATCCACAAATATACAAGAGTAAATTAAGACAGGTGTGAAAAGTCAATGATAGACTACATAATAGTTACCAGCTCCCTTTTGTACAGTACATTGGATACAAGACTAAACAGAGAAGCAGAAATATTTAGTGATCATCACCTAGTTATTGCCAAAATGAGATTACTGTCTAAAGAAAACAATCAGAAAAGGAAATTAGAAGAAAGCTACTAAACTCAAAATAGAGGAACTAAATAAACCGATAGTAAAACAGATATACCAATCTAGGATAAAAAGATGTATCAGTGAAAGGCAAATGTATTAAGAAACACTCATCAGTTGTACTGAAGGGGTATGTGGTAGGAAACAAATTAAAGGAGATAGGAAAAGAACAGCACGGTGGAATGAGAATGTTAAGACTAAGATCAAAGAAAAGAAGGATGCCTGGAAGAAATACTTGCAAACAAAAAGATCAGAGGATAGTATAGATTACGTGAATAAAAGAACTATCGCGAAAGAGGAAGTGAGGAAAGCAAAACAGGAACAATGGGAAGAGTTTGGACAACGACTTCAAGAATGCTATCATCAAGGAAAACAAAAGCTGTTCTGGAGGGGGGCATGAGAAAGACCAAAGCATGCCCAATACGACAAATTAAGAATGCCAAAGGAGAAATAATGAAAGAA
This sequence comes from Doris montereyensis, assembly GCA_037039925.1. Taxonomy (NCBI): domain Eukaryota; kingdom Metazoa; phylum Mollusca; class Gastropoda; order Nudibranchia; family Dorididae; genus Doris; species Doris montereyensis. The sequence continues at coordinate 60,278 of JAXRKP010000482.1, forward strand.
GACAGTGAAATCATGGAAACATGGAGAAAGTATTTTCAACATTTACATAATCGCTCCAGAACATATGAAACAAGGAGTAAAGAGCAATTAGTAAGAGTAACAAGTAACCCAGAGGAGACAGCTAAAGATGTAGATATATCAATGGAGCAAATCCAAATAGCTATAAGAAAAAATGAAATTAGGAAAAGCCCCAGGGGAAGATCAAGTTTATATGAAGCTTATTGTCATTTGCGCTGATGGCGGCACTGTCCATAGCATTAATGTCTGATTTGTGCTGTTCTACAATTTAGTTTTATTTAAAAAATTGGATTATCTTATGTGATTTTTAACGCTCTTTACAATGTATAACTTTTATAACAATTTAACAATTCAAAACTCTAATTCTGGATATTTTATGTGGACTTATTGTGATGTTTTAAATATCTATCTTGAAAGTGTTCACAAATCAGTGCACCAAGTTGGGACAATTTTATGTTTTCGCCACGGCATTTCATTTTCAATCTTTGTGCTTTTGTTCTGGCTGCTGTGTGTTGGTGCGTTCACATACCAAACAACCTCGGGGAGGCAGGCACAGACGTATCAAAGTACAACTAACTTCCAAACGACAGATGGAGTAATGTGAACCGTCAAATTTAATACCTATTGTTGTAAAGAGTTTGTTTTCTTGTAACAACATACGAATTGGTTACATTAATGTACATTCGTGCAAAAATAAATGTTTTGAACTGGATGATTTGGTTGAAGAATATAACATCGATATCTCCATCATGACTGAAACTTGGCTTAGGAGAGAAGGCAATGGAGCTTACATAACACCTTTTACACCTTCAGGCTATCTTTTTAAATCATTCCCAAGAGACGCAGAAAGAGGGGAGGTGTAGGAATTCTTTTCAGAGAAAGTCTTTCAAGAAAGTCATATTTTCATCCAAACGTTTTCGTTTTTAAAGCATTTGAATCTGCAAGTGTCTCAATTACACTTCCAGAAATTAGTTTTAAACTCGTATGTATTTACAGACCACCACCCCCTTTCCCCCACTTAAGTACGAAAAGCGGATTCAAAACATCAACACTTTTGGCAAATTACAGCATCGGCAACCAAAACTTAATTATTGTTGGCGATTTCAACGTTCAATTTGAAGAAAATACCACCGATAAAGAGGTCAATAAAGAGGTCAATAAAGAGGTCATTAAATGAACACCAGGTGACACAACACGTTCAGCAAAGTACATATAGGAATGGACATGTTTTGGATTGGGTTATCACCAACGACCATCTGAAACTTGCTTCACAAGTTGATGTCATGGACGAATTAGTTTCGGATCACCATCTTTTGCTTTTTGACATTCTCGCACACAAATTGAAAGGAACAAAGAAAACCACTGTCTCCAGAAATTTGAGAAAGACCAACCTCAAAATCTTAAATATGACTTAAATCAAGAAGTCACCAAACAACAAATAAAAAATGCTGGTCCTTAACAATGTTCTCTTATGCACCATTGAAAGTCATGCACCTTTAACTAAAAGATATGTGAACCAGCGTCCAACAACACAATGCTTCACGCTGGAAATAAAAGATGACAAGCAGCTCAGAAGGCATGCTCAAGCTAAGATGTTGAAGTCAGGACTTGCCGTTGACAAAGAAATTCATCTCCTTCGGAAGAGAAAATTGAAAGAACTTTGTGATAAAGCGAAAGGACATTATTATATCACTAAAGTTGGCGACGTTCCAAAACCCTAAGCATTTTTTTCTATCTTTTAGATGAACTTTTCGGCAAGGATAAAAAAAACCAACTTACCAAAACAAATTTCAAAAGAAGAGCTACCAGATACATTCCGTGATTTTTTCAGCAATAAAATCGACCAGATTCTCACTGAACTTAAGGAAACAGATACTGTTATTGATATTTCTAAATTTTCAGGAGACATAATTTCGTCTTTAGAGCTGTTTCAGACGAGGAAATCAAAGTTCGGTTGTCTTGATCATTGCCTACGGACTTACTCAAAACATGTATTGACGAAATAGTACCATATATAACTTTCATTGTGAATGATTCCCTCAAGACAGGTATTGTGCCAGATATATACAAAACTGCCCTTTTAAGACCACTTTTAAAGAAAACAAATCTTGACCCTGGAATACTAAAACATTACAGGCCAGTCCCCAATTAACTCTTTTTATTAAATATTCTAGAACAAATTGTACTTAAACTTAGTGTTGAATGATCTATTGAATGTAATTGATAAAAGCTCGATTACACTTTTAAATCTTTTAGATCTTTCGGCTGCATTCGATACCATCGATCAACATATTCTGCTTTAGAGGCTTCATGTAGTATTTGGCATATCGGGCACAGTGTTGTCTTGGTTCAAATCTTATCTTTTGCACCGAAGAAAGTTTATTGTTATAGAAAGTTGTAGACCCAGAAAATTCCATCTCAAATATGGCGTGCCGCAAGGGTCTGTGCTAGGGTCAATTCTTTTTGTCATGTACGCTAGCCCATTATCTGAAATCTTTAAAGAAAATTCAATGTCTTACCATCAATATGCTGCTAATATCCAATTGTACAATGTTGATATCGATGTTGGCTTAGATGAAATTATCAGAAAAATCGAAGCTTGCATAGCCTACCCAAAGGAATGGACGGATGCAAAAAAATTAAAACTTAATGATGAGAAAATAGAATTAATGCAAATTGGTTCGAAAAGACGAACGATGAAAAGTAATCAGATATGGCATAGATTTTGGTGAAACTAAAATCAACATAGTAAATAAGGTGAAAAACTTGGGAACCATTTTTGACTCGAAACTTTCTTTGGGTCCTCAAGTGAGTTCCTTTGTCAAATCACTAACGTTTTCCTTGTGAAAGATTAGTTCCATCCGTCTATTCCTCACAAACGATGTTACAAAAAACTTGTCACAACTCTTATGTTCTCCAAGCTTGACTATTGTAATTCCCTGTTGTTTGGTCCGCCGCAAGAAAAAAAAATCAACAGACTTCAAGTCATTCAAAACAATACAGCCATACTTATCTTTAAAAAACGGAAATGTTTACAAACCTGGTCGGACATTAAGATCGTCTGTCGATACTTCTACTCTAGAACTCCCAAAGTAAAAACTTGTGCTGGTACACGATTTTTCGCACATTGTAGCCCATTTGTGTGGAATGCCCTCCCACAGAGTATTAGAGAGTCAAAATTACTGTCAGTTTTTAGAAAAAACACGAAGACACATCTTTTTAACTAGCTTATAAAAGCTTACTTTCTTGGCGCAAAAAGCAGCATAATTTTATTAACGCTGTATTCATCCTGTGTGAGAAGAACTTTCATGTTTGGTTGTGTGTGTGTGTGTGTGTGTGTGTGTGTGTGTGTGTGTGTGTGTGTGTGTGTGTGTGTGTGCGTGCGTGTATGTGTGTATGTGTTTGTGGAATATGAATTCATGACATTATTTACTGTGGAACGACCCTTCTTCTTCTTGTTTGTATTGTCGGTTTTCTTGTCATTAATTGCACACAGTCACGTAGCTTGATGTATATAATTCATATTGTGTATCATATGTAACACGTGTATAACATATATTGTTTCTTAAAATATATAATGCGCCTAGAGCCTTAGCCTTGTAGGGATGAGTGTGCAATAGAAATGTACAGTGTTGTTATTATTATTATTATTATTATTATTATTATTATTATTATTATTATTATTATTATTATTATTATTATTATCATCATCCAGAAATGATTAAAAATCACGGGAGAGAGGCAGACAAACTATTACATGCAATATGCCAACAAGCATGGGAGTCCAAACAGGTGCCAGCCGACTGGAAAAAGGGAACGGTAGTACCAATACATATGAAAGGATCAACTATGGAATGCTCAAACTATAGACGAATATCACTACTTAGCGTACCAGGAAAAGTGTATGACAAGATACTGGAAATTAGACTAAGGAAAAGAGTAGAGGATCAGATTAAAGAACATCAGAGGGGATTTAGAACAGGAAAAAGTGTACAAGACCACATATTTACAATTAGACAAATAATTTAAACAATCCTGAGAGAAACGTTGGCTTGCACCTGTGTTTTATTGACTTAGAAAAGGCATTTGGCAGTGTGATGAGGGACGAATTATGGTATTCCTTAAAAGAACACAATGTAGAGCAAAATTTAATAAAAAAAATAAAAGCCATTAAACGTTTTTACAATAAACCAACATGTTTAGTGAGAAGAGCTGGAAACTTATCTGCAGAATTTGATGTAGATTTAGGAGTAATACAGGGTTCTTTCCTAAGTCCTCTTTTGTTTATCACACTTATGGATTTAGTCGCAAAGGCATCTTCAAAAATGAAGAAAACGAATGTAGGTATGTGGAAGCTCAAACCGGTAAATGTATCAATGCTTTCATTTTCCGATAATTTAGCTCTGTTTGGAAAATCAGAAAGTCCAATATCCACATTATGAACAATGAACTAAATAAAAGAGGAATGAGAATAAATGTATAGAAAACCAAAATAATGCTAGTAACTAAGGAAGCTAAAACACAAAATCTTAAATTGGGCAGGGAGAATTTAGAACAAGTTCACAGCTACAATTACCTAGGAGTAATGATTAACAGAGGAAAACTAAGGAACTTGGACCTTAGACAGTAGAGAATACAGTAGAGTACAGGCAGCTGACATGAAATATCTAAGAAGAGTAGTAGGGAAAACTAAAAGAGACAAAATCAGAAATACAACAATAAGAGATCAAACCAGATGGCATAAAAACTAAAATAGAAATAAATCAATTGAGATGGTTTGGGCATAAAACAGAATGAATGACAATAGAATAGCTAAATCAGTGAACAGTGCTAAACTCAAAGAAAAGATCAAAAGGCAGCCCTCGGAGAAAAGTGGGAAGAAGATATAAAAGAGGCATTGAAGCAAAGAAATGTATCTTTCACGGAAGGAAACAGAAAATGTCAGGACAGGGTATCCTGGAGAAAGATCATATCGGGCATCTGAACCCATATACCGAAAGGTAGAATGGAGACTGATAAAGAAAGCAAGAAAGAACAAAGCGGTTGTTTCAGTGCTATGGTTAGCTCGATGTCCAAGAGTGATAACAATTGTTTAAGTGCATTTTTTTCTAGAATCTTTAATTTAAAAAAAAAGGGTAAATTGGAGACGGGCCTGTAATTGTTTGTTGTCTTTAAAATTGATCTTAAAAGAGCAGTTTTGTAAGTAATCGGCACAATACCTGTCTTGGGGGAATCATTCACAGTCAAAGTCATATATGGTACTATTTCGTCATTGCATGTTTTAAGTAAGTCCGTGGGGAAAGGATCTAGATCACAAAACTTTGATTTCGATGAAAAATAATGTCTTTAACTTCCTCTTCTGAAACAACTCTAAAAGACGAAATGATATCTCCTGTAGAAATATTAATAACAGTATCTGTTTCCTTAAGTTCAATGCGAATCTGATTGATTATATTGCTAAAAAAATCAGCCAATGTATCTGGTAGCTCTTCTTTTGCACTTTGTGTTGGCTTTTTTCTCTTTGCCGTAAAAAGTTCATCTGAAAGATGGAAAAAAGCCTTAGGGTTTTGAATGTCGCAAAACGTAGTGGTGTAATAATTACGTTTCGCTTTATCACAAAGTTCTTTCACATGACTTTCCAGGGTGCGTAAGAGAATATTGTTTAAAACATTTTTTATTTGTTCTTTGGTGAATTCTTGAAGTAAGTCATATTTTAGCTTTTTTGAGTTTGATCTTCTTCAAATTTCTGAAGACAATGGTTTTCTTTATTGTTTTTTATTTTTTGTGATGGGAATGTAAAAAAACATAAGATGGTGATACGAAACTAATTCGTCAATGACCTCAACTTGTGAAGCAAGTTTCAGATGGTCGTTGGTGATAACCCAATCCAAAACATGTCCCTTCTTATGTGTACTTTGCTGAACGTGTTGTGTCATTTGGTGTGCATTTAATGACCTATTTATTGAGGAGGTATCGGTGGTGTTTTCTCAAAGTGAACGTTGAAATCGCCAACAATAATTATGTTTTTGTTGTTGATGCTGTAATTTGTTAAAAGTTCGTGAAATTTAGTTATAAATATTGATGTTTTGAATCCGTTTTTCTTACTTGGGGTGGTCTGTAAACACATACGAGTTTAAAACTAATTTCTGGAAGCGTAATTGAGACACTTGTATATTCAAGTGTTTTAAAGACGACAACATTTGGATGAAAATATGACTTTCTTGAAAGACTTTCTCTAAAAAGGGCGCATATGCCTCCCCCTCTTTCTGTGTCTCTTGGAAATGATTTAAAAAGATAGCCTGGAGGTGTAAGTAATGTTATGTAAGCTCCATCGCCTTCTCTCCTAAGCCAAGTTTCAGTCATGATGAAGATATCGATGTTATATTCTTCTACCAGATCACTCAGTTCAAAACATTCATTTTTGCACGATTGTGCATCAATGTTACCACCTCGTATGTTGTTACAAGAAAAAAAAAACTCTTTATAACAATAGGTATTAAATTTGACGGTTCACATTTGGAGAATAATTTCATCTGTCGTTTGGAAGTTAGTTGTACTTTGATTCGTCTGTGCCTGCCTCCCCGAGTGTCTTCTTGTTGGTCTAAATTGTGATATGTGTAAGCAATTCAGACGTTGTAAAATAGTGTGGTGGGGGCAAGCGTTGTTTATCTTTCAAGTGTGTAGCTCAGCAGTGTATGTGTGCAGGTACTTGCTGAGTCATGGTGTGGATTTGTCTACAAAACCCTTGGTTGTTTCATATGGAACGCACCAACACACAGCAACCAGAACAAAAGCATGCTGACTGGAGTGTTATAGCTAAAACAGAACATTGTCCCAACCGATTTGTGAACACTTTCATAGATAGATTTTAAAACATCACAATAATTCCATATAAAATATCCAGAAATATGAGTTTTGACCTGATAAACTGGTATAAAAGTTAAAACATTGTAAAGAGCGTTAACATCACATAAAATATTTTTTAAAATAAAACTAAATTGTAAAACAGCACAAATCAGACATTAATGCCAGAGGACTGGACAATGCCGCCGTCAACGCAAATTACAAAGCAAAAATGCAGAAAAAGAAATAGAAGACGAAGATGAAGACGAAGAAGACGCAGAAGAAGAAGACGCAGAAGAAGAAGAAGAAGAAGAAGAAGAAGAAGAAGAAGAAGAAGAAGAAGAAGAAGAAGAAGAAGAAGA
>JAXRKP010000482.1:75000-100000 GCA_037039925.1 Doris montereyensis
ATGAAAGAAAGACGTGAACGTGTGAAAGAAAAGAAGTAGGGACCTACCAGCATCTATTCCTAACAGCAACCCGCCACAAAATGAGAACAAGACAGGTGGACTTGGACTCAGACGGAGGAAAATAGTTTGAAGTTTGATAAAGATCTAGATCTAATAGCCTCGCCATAAACTGTTCCTTTTGATTGGCTATACTTCACCCACAGAGTCCAGACTCCTAAGCATGGCCAAATATAGAAAAGACGATATAAAAACATAATTCTTCAAAGGTGAATTATGTGCTCTCTTCCATAGTTTTTCCTCTAGTCATAAGTTTACCTAGCAAGTGGTAGTAATGCATGATTGCAAATCTTGTGGTTCTCTGCTGATGGCTAATGTCCCGGTTAAACAAGGCTGAGTGCAGATCACAATTATTTAAAATTGAAAAGATTTCTCAAACAAAATTGACGATTTTGCAAGAGGAGCGAGACCGTGAAGAAAACGATAAGCTTCATGGAGATATGCGATATATGACTTCTTTATAAAAGCATAAGGAAAAAGTTAAAGAAAACACAAGATTAAGAGAATAGAAGAGACTACGGGGCCATCAGATTTCCCTATTCTCTGCCACTAGCTGGGCATCCAAAGTGTTTATTTTCAATATCTGTTCTCAGTGGATGTAGACATCAAAATCAAGTCTTGCTTAGATTTAAAAGGACATTCAAATTGTCCATTGATGATCGCGTTACCCAAAAGTAGGAGATGGGGTGGGGCGAGGGTGATTACTAAAAATATTTCAAAATCCGGCGTCTGGCCACCTTGTCAAAAGACATATTTTAGCGTCAAAAACCACGTATCAAGGCAAGCGGATCTAACCACACAGGCAAGGTTTTGTTCTCCGTAGCCACAGTCCTCAATATGAGGATCTCGTCATCATGCCAATTACGCAGATTGCGTTGTCATTTTCGTATAAGGCTTGTCGTCTGTTCTGTTCTTGACGATAAAATTTTGTTATCCTTTGATATGGGAACGCAATACTCAAAAGGAGATTATTTTCTTCTTGTTCTTGTTCTTATTCTTGTTTTTGTTTTTGTTCTTGTTCTTGTTCTTGTTCTTGTTCTTGTTCTTCTACTTTTCTTTTGTTTGTTCTTCTTCATCTCTTCTTCTTCTGGATCTTCTTCTTCTTCTTCTTCTTTTTCTTCTTTTCTTCTTCTTCTTCTTCTTCTTCTTCTTCTTCTTCTTCAGTCTTCTTCTTCTTCTTCTTCTTCTTCTTCTTCTTCTTCTTCTTCTTCTATCTGTCTTCAATTTGGCTTACCACCTTCATGTACGATTTCCTTGCTTCTCCCTCCTTTGCCTGGTTTCCTTCCGCTACATTCAATGTATATTCCCTGCTCACTCGCAGGTGGATCGGTATGGCAGCGTCCTACCTTGAACCTTGTCTCATTGTTTGTTGAAATGTTGTTATTTAACAAAGTCGAAAAAGGATTCAAATCAAGATGCGTGTGGATATCGGACGCATGGGGCATGAACTGTAAGTGAATAATATAATCGCTAGTTGTGATTGGAAAGCAAGAAAGACCTTGTTACTGAAACTAATTCGAAAGAAAAGGTTTGTGACATTTGGGCACTTTCTTTTATGGCGAACCGATAGTTCCCGGTCCCGGTCCTGGTGTCACTGGTTTGATTTTGTTCTTCTGTTTATACCACCGCCGTCTTTGTACATGTAGGGTTGTAAAATTTGTTATATTATGTCCTCGTTCGTTATTTCTAACATGGCCCCTAGCGTTATTGTTTGTCTTCACTTTTCCTACCTTGAGCGGTTGTCAGAGACCCAAGGCGTGACGAAGATGGCCACTGCAATGAGACACAGGGAGATGAACTCAAAGATCAGAGCCACTGCCGCGGGATATTTCTGTGGGAATGAGAACAAAAACACGAGATAATTCGTGAAGGTACCACGCCCTTTTGTATGTGGTTGACGTCAAGTTCAACGACGTCAATGCATGGCTGAAAAACATCCGGGTAACTCTCAATTTGCAAACCGAAAATAGCGCTTTGCCAATTTCTGGCCGGTGGGAACAGACGAGATATTATGAAGCCTGGCTTTGAACCAATTTAAAAAAATATCGCAATATAAACAGCGGCGCCATTTCGCCATGTAATTTGAACGCTACCATGGAAAGAATACCACCATCGGAGCAAAGGGGTGTATGATATTTGGAGCACTACTTTATTTCAAAGAAACCGCTATGTGATATTTGGAGCACCATTTTATTTCAAAGAAAGCCGCTATGTGACATTTGGAGCACTACATTTTTGGCATTCAGTATCGAATACAAGTCACCCAGTCAGTTTACTACCGATTACTGAATAGTTTTTTAAAAAGTAAACAATTCCCCTCTGCGTTGGTGAGATTGTCTCATGATCTGAGGCCGTATTGAAAATGTTTATTTTATTGGAAATTGTTAAGAACATGAAAAAGGCATGAAGAAGAAATATTCGAGCTTCGTATTTACAGAGTAGTTGACGACAGTGAAGTGTGGCATATTGACTGAATGTACTGAAGTCTTGTCATGGTTCCAGCATTAAAAGACCCTGGATTGATGAAATCCATTCTTTCTTCTTGACATCTTTCGCTTTGCCAGTCCTTAGGATTTCTGTGGACTGCAGTTTCAATTTGCTCTCAGCCATAATTTCCTGCAGTCGGTCAGTGAGCTCACATACCGAGGTGGGCTGTATAGAACAGGCTGTTGAGATGCTTGTGGAAAGACTCGTACCCGATAGTTGTCCTTTTCCGATCACATCTGTACTCGCCCATAAGTGAGGAGGAAATGTACGTTCGCTCAATGTATCTTGCATCCCCTCCAGGAGCCTCGCAAATGACGTGATGCAATACGTTCGGATTGTATTCTGAGAGGCCTAAGCTCCTGAACCGGTGCTCAATGTAAGATTCTTGACAAATGTTCAGCTTCCAGGAGCCTTTTCAAAGTCAAGATGACTTGTTTTCAAACTTGCTCCATTAATCTTTCACAACTCTTTGTATGTGTTGAAAAAGCTTCGTGGGTTTCTTTCTTCTGGAGGCAACAAAAAGAACGCCAGTGGATTACTTGTAAAGCTTCCATTGGCGTGCGAAATAACTGAGTGTAGATTTGATGGAACCGTTTTGGGCAACTTTTGAAAATACTGTTCCCAAAGAAATCTTCAACATCCGTGGTCAGTTGTATCGCCACGGTGTCAAAAATACTGACGATCTGCCGCTCATAGTCCACTTCTATCGGTGCGTTGTCCCTAGCCGTCATCTGTGATGCAGCAATTAATGCTTCCTCGCGGGTTGAAGGCAGTTTAGGATGTGCTTTCCTGCGTTGTATCCGAATGGCCCTCCTAGAACTTTGCATCCCTGATAGCGAGACCGTGTCCGTGTTAAGTTGCCCAGCCTCTCTCATGATGATTTTTCGGGGCCTCTCTGATATCTCTTCTTCAGCTTTCCTCTTACAGACCTATCGCGGCAAGTGGGTTTGTATTTTCGATTCATCGCTAACGTGGTTGTGGCGAGTGTCAGCATGTAATATCACTTTTCCGTCCAACGATGTGGTCAGCTTTCCATTACACGTTCTGTTTGTACACTGCCAGTTCTTTGATTTTTTTGTCTCCTTTAAACTGAACATGTAGCAGTCCATGATCAATGCCGGTTTGCCTCTGCTTGTCTCTGCTAAATGCATCGCCATTTTACCTTCTTTCTGTCGTGTTCTGATGTCGTCGTAGTAGAATTGAGAATGTTGAGTGAGGACAGTGGGAAAACGGACTGGCTTATATACTTAGCCCGCCCGTTTCCGCCACATGGTTTACGCCGTGATCATCTAATTATATTAACCCCGGCTTTCGCCGTCTAAATGTACACACTTGATACACAGACCATTGTAAATTTCTTTCATTCTTGGAAATGACGCTGACTAGGAAACAGAAATTAGCGTTGTGGTTATGGTGGAAAAATAGAAGATAAACACATAGATATAGCAGCATATCTGTACATCCTATTAACAATCTCATTCCACAATTTCATCACGTAATCTCTGTTGCTGTGGTTTCTGTCCACCTTGTCATAAATAGCAGGCCTTGTTTGGACTGCCACAATAAAATCATCGGCATTTAAAGAAGTGGTAAACATTATGTTTTTAAAAGCACAAACCGAGAGAAATAAGATTGCGTGTGTACTAGGCCTCTATAGAGAGCTGAATAGGTCAATAGTACCATCGTTGAGGTGAAAGGGGCGCTAGCAAAACTCCCGCCTAAAAAAACCCATTTAACACCAAAATCAACAAATAGTCACTCTAAAGATGCGGATTTTCACGAGATTGTAGGTTTTCAATAAGCTGATTTAATTTCTGACATCAAAAAAGTGATTTGAAGCAACCTTTTGGTTTTAATTTTTTTGTAAAAAGCATTCCTGTTGACGTTTCCGGTCATGAGCCATCGCACCAAGCGCATCCTGTTCCTTACAGACGGGTGAAAATGTGACACGATACATTGGCTGCCCGTCTGCCAGTGTAATGTGACAAGTTGACGGGGATAGTATAAGTATCTTGCCGGTTAAATTCTCTCACGGCATTACGTTTTCTTGGAATCCGGCTGTTTGACGCCGTGAAACGGTCTTATAATTCTGGCCTTATGTACCCATGGAGCGGACCTCGGAGAGCCAATGAGAGCATGTGTTTATAAGCCACTGTGAAGTTATTATCGTGCATGTTTTGTGAAGTCATTCTGACCGTCAGTAGCTTTTGTTTTTACTTCCAAAACGTTTTTTTTAAATATACAAAAATCCAATTGCAGCCAAAAGTTAAAAAATAATACAGTTTAGATTGTGTAGAGTGGGGAGACTTATTTATAAAATTTAAGTCAATGTTAGGTGAGTGACAGAGCTTTCGCCAACGCAGATGCGAAGTGTATTATTCGGCCGTCGATGCTATGATGCTCCAAATGTCATACTGCATTTTTACTTATTTTGCATTGGTGCTCCAAATGTCATACTGCATTTTTATTTAATTTTCGATAGTGCTTCAAATGTCACATTTTTACAAATGTTAGTGCTTCAAATGTCAGACTCCCAAGCAAAGGAGGACAGAGTTATGTGGAAGACCGTGATCGCCAACATCTCAGGCAGGACATTTCCTTTTCTCGCCAATTGTTTCATCTAAGGGTAATAGCTGTTGATATTTTTGCCATTTCTATTCAACAGAGAAATAGACACTGACATCTTTTAAGTTAACCGAACATCGCATCTCAAAAAAGCATACCTCACTTCGACCCCTTAAATCTCGAAGGAAACTTGGCTACGAATTGAAAACATTTTCGACGTGATTGGGATAACTACGAGATAGCCACTGGCCTAGATCCAAGCGAAGAAAGAAGAAAAGTTGCTACTCTACTCAGCTGCATAGTTAGCGAAGCCATGGACATACATGATGGGTTTATCTTTACATCTGATGAACAAAATATGGAAGACACCATGTTTCAATTTTCCCCATTTTTGCATCGGCAAAGCAAAGGAATGATATGAACTCTTCATCCCTTATTCACAACAACAGTCTCCAGATGAACCATTTGTACATTATTTAGCGGAGTTACATAAATTGATAACAACTTGTGAATATGATCAGATAAAGATACTCTCTTAAGAGACAAAATAATCACCGGTATTCGATACGAAGAAAGCAATATAAAATGACTGCAGATTTCGGGGATTAACATAGTTGATATCTATAGAACTAACGAGACAGCAGTATACATATCAAAATGATGGCTGAAGAGCAGCAACACTTGAAGAGAGTAACCAGAGGAAGACATTTTAATTTTGAATGTGAGTGTCAAACTAACCTTAATCATCAGCCTTCTTGTGAATTTTTATTTTGTTGTTAACTCAGTTGATATAATATATGACGCGAATAGATGCATAAACAAACGCATGGTTGACTGCTACACGGACGGACAGAGACACCGATGAAAAAATTGATACACTGGTAGACAGAAAGATGAATAAATAGACAAATAGATAGATAGATACATGTACAAAAATGTAGATACGTAGATACATATGTACATAGATAGACACATAGATACATAGATACATAGATACATAGAAAGATAGATACAGACACTGACATATAGAAAGAAAAGAGATAGAGAGAAAAAGTGAGAGATAAGAAGATATACATATAGATGGGTATAATGATATATATATAGATAGATAGATAGATAGATAGATAGATAGATAGATAGATAGATAGATAGATAGATAGATAGATAGATAGATAGATAGATAGATAGATAGATATATAGGTAGGTAGATAGATAGATAGATAGATAGATAGATAGACAGACAGACAGATAGATAGATAGATAGATAGATAGATAGATAGATAGATAGATAGATAGATAGATAGACAGACAGATAGATAGATAGATAGATAGATAGATAGATAGATAAATAGATAGACAGATAGATAGATAGATAGATAGATAGATAGATAGATAGATAGATAGATAGATAGATAGATAGATAGATAGACATACTAGATTGGAGATGGATAGATAGATAGATGGATATATATATATATATATATATATATATATATATATATATATATATATATATATATATATATATATATATAAAGTTAGTTAGATAGATAGACAGATAGATAGATAGATAGATAGATAGATAGATAGATAGATAGATAGATAGATAGATAGATAGATAGATAGATAGATAGATATATAGATAGACATAGATATAGATAGATAAATAGATAGATAGATAGATAGATAGATAGATAGATAGATAGATAGATAGATAGATAGATAGATAGATAGATAGATAGATAGATAGATAGGTAGATAGATAGATAGATAGATAGATAGATAGATAGATAGATAGATAGATAGATAGATAGATAGATAGGGTTACATGATTTTGTAAATCTGTATCTTGTTTGAGCTCCAACTAATACATGAATCTGTTCTTCACTCTTTTACAACACGTTTGTTTATGAAATCTTTTAGTAAATGAAAAAAACAGTTTTAACAACCATTTAATATAATTTTAGGACAGCCTTTCAGCGATGAGCGAAAAGACAAAACATTGCAACATGGTTATTTTGGAATGATATATTAAAGAGACAGCAATCACGTGTTATGTGTCAGATCTGGTCATGTCAGCGCTGTTACCCTGCCATTGTAAAGACAAAAGGGTCGGAAATGATGCTACGCTTCAAGCACTATCTCAAGATGGTAACCTTGCTAGTGCTGGCGGTTTCGCTTCGTCAACAGCCGAATCTAAGATAATGCCGACGTTCAGTGCATTAGCTTCAGACCTTTATTTAGAGACTAAACAGTTTTCATAGATGCAGCATATGACAACATTCTGATTAACAATAGGGGCTACGAAAACTGTAAGAGACATGCTTATTAATTAGTTTTCTCTTCAATTCTTTCTTTTTGTTATTGCAATAGATAGAATAAGATGACTTTACACGTAGGTGCTAGTTATTTGATTTATCATTGAGCTTATTGGCTCGTGAGGTCTAGGTTGTTTGCTTTCCCACCAGTTTTTCCTTCATCGGCGGGACAAGACATTTTCCTACCATTGTAACTCTCAACAGATGTGGATTTGTGCACTTTGGAAAACTTGGATTCACTATGGTGACAAAATATCAATATTTCGAGTGAAGAATTTTTTTTAGGTTACCATTACGGTGATATATGTAATTGAAGGACTGATTCTATTTGGAGGAAACGAGACCACATAAAGGATTATCAACATCGGCAAAAAGAGGAGTTGGCACTCCAAATATTCTGAATAATTCTTGACATAACACTTTGGACGTGATTTCAATTTCAAGGCTGCAATCATGTCAATCGATACCACGATCAACTTGATAAGTATCGTTGCCTTTATACTCACGTGTTTGGGGTGTGTCCAGGTGGTGGTAACCATTTCGTTGACTAAATGGTGGTCACTGCAATTAGCCCACGGTGATGAGATTGATTTTGGTGTGTGGCGGATAAGCTTGTGTGGCAAGGACGGCAAGTGTGAATACTTCTTGTCCACAAACCTGGAAGGAGGACAAGGTATGTTGTGGCATTTTAAACAAAGATAATAAAATAATAAAAATCTAGATAAAAAATGTTGATCTCATGAGTTCAATGACCTCACATAATTTCTCCCTCAATAAACGGGAGATGACACTTCCGGTGCCAGACCTGAGGCTCCAGTACAGAACACTGGCATGGGTATGTGAACGTGCCCCTTTGGATTGAAAAATAAAGCCAACCACTCTATCTTTAGTATCTTTGTAGGCTAGATCTCTGGTCTGGTCGAAGTGAAGCGGAAAGAAAATCCCGAAGGTTCTGTGTTCACAATAAAGTTGAGCTCTGTAAAAACAAAAAGAAGTTATTTGGCTGTTTCAAAGACCTACCGGGATTTATTCATTTTTTAATCCTACCCCAAACAGAACATGTCGCTACTTCTCCTGATGATAGGATGGGATAAACACACACACACACACACACTACATACACACAGTATACCCACAAACACAACAGACATACACACATGCACGAACACGCAGATACATTTCCATATTGTAGCGGATACTTGCGAGATAATTAAGATCTACTGTAAACTCAGGCTGCTAGACCTGGTCTTCTTCATCTTCAAGGGGGAACTCGGTAGTCCAGTGGCAAGGCGTCGGCCTCTCAACCAAAAGGTCGTGGGCTCAAGCACCGCCGACGGGTGAAACATTTTCTCAATTTTTTTCGAGAAAAATCTACCTTCCTCTAGTGAAGTCAGTTAGAACAAAAAAAAACACCTCGATTGTGCACATTTTGGTAAAAGCATGAAATTCTCAAAGGAGCTTTTAAAGACGAACAAAATGTGATATAGAATCACGCTGACAAATGACTATTAAGAGAGTTTGAGCCATCTGACAATGTCGATACAATTTTTATGGCATATTTAAAATACAGAACACCGCATTGGTTCTTTGTCACAACTATTTCAACCCTCTTTATTTTGTCATGTCAACAATGCACACAAACTTACAGTATACACACATTCACACACACGCAAACACAGACACAAACACACACAGCTGCCCGTGTCGAGACCGTGGAAAACCGGAAATGATGACGTAGATCCTCTTCTCCCCCCCCCCTCTGTCCCCGTCCCAGAGAGAATTTTTGACAACATACAGTTGATTCATCGACAAACTGTACGATATCGAAAGGATGGCGGGAATCATATCAACTTCTGAATAATCCTGAGCGTGGAAACGAGCAATCCTCTCGATATCGAAGGGTTTTCAGTCCAGGCGCCAGATATTTTTCCACAGGCGAACTGAAGAATGAGCCACGAGTGGCGTCGAGGGAGTGACTTCTTTGATGTTGCCGCAGGCGGAGTTAAAAACGCAGTCTAAAAATTACCTAAATATTAGACAAATCAGAAAAATAATAAGATTTTCTTGATCAGCGACCCAAAATTAGTGAAATTTAAGCGTGAAAAGCAATTTAACGCCGGATTACCAAGTTTAAATTTGTGTGTGTGTGTTTTTTGTTTTGTTTTGTTTTTTGTTGACGGTTTGAACTTCGCGCTTTAAACGTACAGTTGATCCATCGACAAACTGACAGTTTAACCGACAGACGCTAGATCTGGGTAATCGTTGAACTGGTAGTTTGTCAGCGAGAGAAGTTCCGTTCAGATGAACAGTTTTTGTCTTTAAACTGTCGGTCCTTGGACTGTTGTACTCAAGTTGTAGCTAATGTGCGCGAAATCCAACGTCAGCCGCCTTTGGCATATCCCTCTTGCATGTGTGAAGATGTGTGTCAGAGTTCAAAACGGGGTTGACTCAAATTTGTTCCCTTTCTCCAGGATAAAATTTTCCCGCTGCCTTGTTAATAACGACAATAGAGTTAAACGGTTGCTGTATAGTGTATAGGTTCTGTCTGTTGCTCGTTAAACATGACCTTTGATATTTAAATTCAGTGAAAGCATTCATTCTGTGTTCTTATGCTGAATCTCATTTTAAAATCGCTTTGAACTGGTCTTTACATCTTATCGATAATGTCTAAAAGACTTTTAAAGAAACCATTTAATGTACTAAACGTAATATATGCCAGACCGATACACATGAAAATTAGAATGTCCTGCCAAATCAAAACGCTTCAAAGTTCAAGAGTATAAAACTTTGGAAATGATCGTACACGAATGGTTTTGCCACTCGTCGGAAGATGAGTTAAGCTTAGCCATTTCATCAGTGGATGAAAGAGATGCTCTTGCAACAACGCTAAGGGGGCATGCTGCCCTGTGGCACAAATCATGTGGTGCAAGATTCCACAACACCAAACTTCAACGGTTGATGAAAAAGGTATCTGAAAGCTCCTCTGACATATTTCTTCATTCTGACAAAACTGGCCATGAACCGCAAACACGTAGACGTGTGCCTTCTACATCCAGTGTAGGAATTTCGGCAATAGATACTAACAAAACAAATTGTTTTTTCTGTGAAAAGGAGGAAGATGATAGAAATGAACTGCATTCTGTCGTGACTTAAGAGGTAAGCGACAAGGTAAAACGATTGCAGAGAAAACAAAAGACACAAAGCCACTGGCAAAATTTGCACATGGCGATATGGTTGCGCAAGAGGCTCATTATCATCGAAATTGCCTGCTAACGTTGTGTCATGAAGAAAAGGAAAGGCACGCTATCGACCCGGACATAAACCAAGTGGAAAATCATGTTCTAGCAGAACTTGTCTCGTTTCTGGAGGAGGGCGCTTCGGAGGACACGCCAAGAATTTACAAACTTGCGACACATCGGGGAAATGTACAATGAGCGTTTAAAAGAATATGGATCAAAAGGGACTGAGATAATACATTCCACCCATTTGAAATAAAGGCTTGATGAAGACAGCTTTAGAAGACAAGTCTGATAGTGATGCAGTCAATATTATGCACACAGAAAACTAATCCGGAGACCATCAAGTATTCTCTTTTGAAGGAACATTTTTAAATCCCAAATCCCATTGACAGTAGTGACCCCCGTTGTCTGCTGGTATTGATGAAAATGATATTGATAGGAAGTAGTGTAGGAGATGATCTAAGCATTTGCTAGAAAGAGGCAATGATGCTGTCAACTTTTTTATATTTAACTCTGTACAGAGAGCAAGAGCAGAAACTGACAGTGCAGAGAAACAAGACGCTGTAGCGAATACAAAGAAACGTCAACCCCTCTATACGTTGGACTAAAAATCCACGGCCAAACACGATCGAAAGGTTTAGTTACACACTCTTTTACTTAGGCATCTGCATCTCATATACGCGAGTTATGACTTTTTTAATGGACACTGCCAATTCGGTATGCTCTGATTATGAATCCGAGCGTGTTGTTTGTCCATCATCATTGCGGAAAAATAAGTTTTCACAACTTTCATGGCACATGGATGTCCTTATTTCAACATTCAACAGAAGAACAGCCTGGCATCCCAAAGAAAACATAACAAATTAGCTGTTCATGCAAGAATGTAATGGATTTGCCAACAGAATTTACAGAAGTGATGCAGATTCCAAACAATGTGTTTAAGCATCAAGTGCCTAGCATTCACTAACCTATAATTGTTTAGTCATATTCCGCCGGCAGAGCACATGGTTACAGCACGTCTCAGATGAACTGCAGGCTTCATCAGAAAATCCTAACATTTGCAACTTTCAATGCTGCTGCTACAGAAAATGAAGCATGGGATATTTCGATAATCAGTTTGTTACCCATGTTGTATGACAGTGCCAATAAT
The DNA here is from genome assembly GCA_037039925.1 of Doris montereyensis. Classification (NCBI taxonomy): domain Eukaryota; kingdom Metazoa; phylum Mollusca; class Gastropoda; order Nudibranchia; family Dorididae; genus Doris; species Doris montereyensis. The sequence goes on from JAXRKP010000482.1 coordinate 86,817, forward strand.
ATCGCCACCGTGAAGCAGTGTATGGATGTCATTAAGAGAGCTGTTGAATATCTCATTCCAGAACAGACACTAGTCATTGTCGTTGATCAACCATTATACTTGCTTGCCAAACAAATTCAATGGACATGGTCAGGAGAATATGGAGAAAACAAAATTGATATCTTCCTTGGTGGGTTGCATATAGAGATGACTCTTAAAATGGTTGGATCTGTACTTGGCGGAAGTGAGCACACAGAGGCGATAACAAAATATAGACTGTGTGAGCCTGGTACAACAGATTCAATGTTGAAAGCTTCTCATCTCATGTGTTGCAGGCATGCGCATGAAGTTACCTTCGCAGCTCTTTATTGTCTCCAACAAGACGCATACCTTCAGGCGATTGACGATGAAACAATTAGAAACGACAAAGCCTTTGAAATATGTTGCAAGGAGTCAAAGGAATGTCGTGGAACATTTTTCTACTTGTCATTGATCCTTGAAACTGAGCACACGACCTTAAAATTCATCAGATCAGTAAGAGAAGGAGATGTTGAATTATATGTAGATTCACTTTATCAATTAACGCCTTTGCTGTTTGCCATGGACCACACAAATTACACACGATGGCTGCAATTCTCTGTCAGCTATTAACTCAAAAGAAATCCCCACTGAATGGGGCTGGATTCTCAATGACAATAGCCTTGCTCCATTCTGGACACCTATGCCTGAAGCATCCAAATCCTGCCAGGAACTGATCAAGACTGCTAAAGTGTGTAGAACAACATGTGACTGCAGGGAGGCTGCATTATCTTGTCTATGTGCTTTTGTGGAGGGTCGTGCATGTAACTAGGAAAAAAATAAGATTTGTGTACTGCTATGTACAAAGTGTACAGTTTTTGTTGTGTTTGTTTACGCGCTTGTGTCTGTGTGTGTGTGTGTGTGTGTGTGTGTACGTGTGTGTGTGTGTGTCTGTCTGTCTGTCTGTCTGTCTGTCTGTGAGTGACAAAGTAATGCTCTTAAATGTGATGTATGATTATTTTTGTAGATACTGGTACTGAGAATTGTGCGTTCTTATGTAATTAGGTGACTTTCTTTGTATATAAGAGTAAAATTTTAAACAAATAACAACCACTTATCTTGGTTAGAAGACTAAAGCAATTTCCCTAGTGGTCACTATGGTCACTATTATGTGACCACGAATACGATCCACGATGTCTTCTCTTATATATGTTTTCCTCTTTACAATTTCAGTGTTAGTTAAAATGTGAAATAAGATTAAATCTAACAAATTGTAACACCCAGCAGTAAACAATGGTATTTTCTTTTCTGTATTGGTCAGTCTAATGGTCAGTTTAGGACTTATTGTTATCGTTTTGTCGTCTTGAATGTAAAGTATAAGCAAACCCAAATACTTACATTTCAGTTTTCTGTTTTAAATCCTGCTTATTTGTTCAATTGGTCAATTTAGCCAGACGTTCAGAAATACTGGTCATACGGCCATCATAGTATTTGCGCTTGTCAATTTTAAGTTATGATAAACCTACTCTGTTCTTCCATAACACACTGATTGACATTCACACACGTTGTTCTCAAAATTTGGTCAGTGTACGAAGTTTTTTCTATATATACAAAATAAAGTGGTCATTTCACTGGTCAGTTTTGTCACTCACGTTCAACGGTCATCATAGCCTTTGCATTTATCAGTAATAAGTTATGATAAATTACTCTGACCTTCCATGAGATATTTACGACGATCAGGAAAGTTTTTTATATACAAATAAAGTGGACATTCCACTCGTCAGTTTTGGTCATTCACAGTCAAATGGTCATCATAGATTGTCAATAGTGAGCTATGATCACTTTGATCCGCCTTTCATAAAACATTCATCGACGAGTATTCATGTTCTCAGAATTTGATCAGCCCAGGAAGTTTTAATTCAAACATACACATAAATGGACATTCCATCGGTCAGTTTTGGTAATTCGGGTCAAACGGTCATCATAGTCTTTGCGCTTGTCAATAATAAATTATGATAAATGTACTTTTCCTTTCCATGAGGTATTCATTGACGATCAGGAAGTTTTTAAAAATTATGCAAATAAAGTGGGCATTTCACTGGTCAGTTTTGGTCATTCACAGTCAAACGGTCATCATAGTGTTTGCGCTTGTCAATAATAAGTTATGATTACTCTGCCCTTCCATGAAGCATTTATTGACGATTATACACCTTGTTCTCACAATTTGGTCAGCGCAGTAACTTTTTACAATACAAATATAGTGAACATTTCACTGGTCAGTTTTGGTCATTCAGGGTACTTTATCAGGGTGGTTCTATATTTATATTGGTATTAGCTACAATATTGCCAAGTTTGTTGCTTTTACCACAATTTGCAAAATGTTTGCACTGACTCCACTACTGGTCTAGAAAGGTGGATCGACACATTGTCCCATCGGAGACGGGCGATAAAGAGGGGGACCCGTGTTCAGATCACAACACTATATTATGCATGTTAAAGATCCCTTGGCTGTTTATAAGACAGTCAGGGCAAAATTTAAAATTTTACAACAACAAAAACCGAGATCACATCAGTTATCGATGTGGGTAATCAAATTCTAAAAATCTTCAAAAAACATCCATCGCTGTGAGCTTCGAGAGAGACTTTGGCAGCGCGATGCAAAACAATCAGCTGAACTGATTCCCAGTCAATCTGCATTTGTTTCAATTTATTCTGTGATAAAGAAAATATGACCTAGATCTAGATCTAGATCTAGATCTAGATCTAGCCGTTAACTAAAATGGAGATACGTTCAGAAAATGGAGATCCCGAACGCACTTGTTTTATTCCAAACACACTTAAGCAACCTTAAAAGCTACCCATACACAACGGAGAAAGTTTAGTTTAGTTTACTCAACAAAGATACTTAGATCTAGATTCTAGTATGTTTGCTTTACTATAATCTCGCGACTGCCACGCAAGGTGGGTTTGGGGCAGCAAATCTGCTGATAGATTTAGATTTAGATATAGAATCTAGATATATACTGTACCAGATTCTAGATCTAAATATCTAAAGTCTTTCTCAATATCTTTTACGTGACCTGAAAGAATTTATTATAACACTCCTTCCGGCCCGTTCCCATTGGGTTCTACGTTAAACACAAGTGGTCAATAATTCTCCATAACAGGACGTGGTGACGTCACTTTTTCCTCATTTGCATAGTTATTGACGCCTTACCTTGACATTGAAAGTCAAATGAAAGAGTTCTTGATACTAGGCCTACGTTGTTATCTCGATCATCAACGCTGTCTCTTGATCGAAAATCTAAATTTAGGATATCTTGATCTAGACCTAGAGCTAGATCAAAGATCTAGTCTTCATTTGTCGTCATGGATCCGCTAATTTAATCATAATCATATAATATGTTTTATTTATATCAGATTGAATTTGAATCCATTAGGACTAGAATCTAGATCTTGGCAGCGCAAGGAAATTCATGTTGAACCAACTAAACATTATTATTAAAGGACTTTATTATAATATATAAGACTAAATAGCAGCCATCTTGTTTGCTTTAGATCTGGGTCTAGATTGGGAAATGCAGTGCTAGTGGATCAAATAAAGTAGGGTGCTGACCCATCAGATACCTTTTTTAATGCATACCAACTTATATAGAAAAATAAAGGCGAATCTATAAATCTATGAATTAAAGCTCAGCCTTTCAATAATACTGTCATACAGCCCATTAAAAAATACGAAAATAACCGAAGTATCACCCAGGAGACAATAACCACTATCATCATAAATTAGTTGACATTTAAATAATATTTACACACAAAATATTGTCTGAAAGTAGTGGGAGGATGCAATATTCATAAAAGGAACAGAACCTGACATTAGAATTGATGCATAGAGGGACATTTGATCAGAAAATATCAAAGTGAAAGTCAGTGTAAAACCTCGATCTCAAATCCAAGATGGCGCCGGCATTTTTGACTAGACCTAGTTGAAGTCCCATATCGGCGGGATAAATCAAACATACTGCTCCATCATCAAATATTATGATCTATACATTAAAATTAAGATAAAAAGATTGAACATGATGAGCACAAAATATAAAGGCGAGCCTCCGATATTTTCTGTTTTTCTCCACAGTTCAAAATATCCCTTTTTTTTTTTACTCAAAATTTGTCATAGACAAAATTATACGAATATCATCATGTTACACAGCAAGTTGAAATAGATATCCATTCCAAACCCTAAAAATGGCGCACATTTTGAGAACCAGATTTTGGAGCAGGGGAAAGTACTCTTTAAGCTAGGCCAATAATAATGTAATTATTATTGAGCTAGGCGATGAAATTGAGCTAGATCTATCTAGAATCTATATTAGGGAGCAATTTTCCACGGATGCCCTTGCCTTGCAATATTGAAATTATCAACACGAAACAAGGAAAAACACATTAAAAAAACATCGGATCAACCAAGAAATAATAATAATAATAATATAATTGATTTCTATAGCGCCCACTCCCATCTTACGACAACTCTAGGCGCATTTACACATACATAGTAAAACATGAGCAATGTACATATACAAAAAATAAATAATTAATTAAATTAAATAAAAAAATCAATCAATCAATCAATCAATAAGTAAATAAAAAACAAATAAATAAATACATGACAACGTAATATCATTTATAAAGGTGTATGGTACATGAATTAAAATCGCATAATTAAAACAATTACTTTTCTTCTAAGAAGCAACGCATGAGTTATATTTTGAGATGTCTTTTAAAGGTGTCTTTCGACGTGTCAAACATAGATCGTATTGACAGCGGAAGAGCATTCCAGACGTGAGGACCTGCGTAATTAAAAGAGTGTAGATCTCAGTTGGCGAGATAGAACATAACCAGATATCAGGTCATTTAAATAATTTGGAGCTCTATCAGTTTTACATTTGTGACACAAAGTCGCAATTTTGTGTATTATCCGTTTATCGATCAGGAGCCAATGCAAAGAATGAACATAGGGGTAATGTGTTCATATTTCTTTTCTTCAAAATCGCTCTGGTTGCATGGTTTTAGATACGTTGGAGCTTAGGAATCAAGACATCAGGTAAATTATAAAACAGGGAGTTGCAATAATCAATTTTGGAAAAAATGTGTACTAAAGTCAATGTTTTAAGAGAACTTAGATTTCAAAAGTTTGATAGGTGGCCTGATCGTCTGATTTCGAGGTAAAGAGTTTTACAGAGATGGTTTATATGATATCCCATAGATGAATTATCATCGAAATATACCCCAAGATTATTAGCGTTCTGCGTGAATTTTATTTCTTCGTTTTCGACCCTCATAGAGTTAGTTCCGTCAGGTCAACTGAGATTTTTTGGATTACATAGTAATATTTCGGTTTTTTTTCATTCAGTTTAAGCTTGTTAGTAGACATCCACGCTTTTACATGAGATATACATAATTCCATCAAGTTCAAAATATAATTTGTATTTATAGACATGGCAGATTTGTAAAGTTGCGTATCGTCAGCATACATGTGATGGTTTACCCCATGCTGTTTGACAATATCACCAAGCGGTTGTGTATACAATGTATATAGTAGGGGACCAAGCACTGACCCTTGTGGAACCCCATACTTGAGTGGAAAAGGAGAAGATTGCACTTTATCAAGAGATATAGATTGGGTACGATCATGAAGATAGGATGTAAACCAGCCAAGCACAGTGCCCTCTAGACCAAAAGTTTTGGAAAGTCGCTCAATAAGAATAGAATGGTCAAGTGTGTCAAACGCCGCGCTTAAATCATTCAGTGTTAAGACTGGCACTTTGAGTTCATCGGCAGCGCACAACAAATCATTTTGTATCTTAAGCAAGGCTGTTTCTGTGTTGTGATCCGGTTAAACACACGGTACTCGGGAGGTCGGGTAGCGTGCGTTTAGGAGTTGCGTGCCTTTATAAAAAGTAGTAAAAAATTACCAGTTACTTCCCTTTACTTCGGAAAAGACTGAGTTGTTTCCCTTGACCACACAGACTACCTGCGTGGACGGTATTAGGATACGGTACCGTTATTGAATTTGAATTAGATATTAGATCTAGATTGGGTTTTTTTTGTAATTTATTTTATTTTATTTTATTCAACAGAGAAATCCCAATAGAACCATAAACAAAAACACAGAGTACAGTACCATATATAGATCTAGTACATGTAGCAGCACAACGAAACACAGCGCAGATACTGCTGACATTCACTGCATTACGACATGGAATATATTTCTCATGGTAAATGGATGGGATAATAAGTGGTTAGGTTTTTGCAGTCAGGAGGATTAATTCATTTGCAAAAATCGGGTAATGGAAGATTGTACTACTTTTAAGAAACTTGTGTTTGAATGGCCTTGGTGATGGCGTCAAAGCGAGTTTGCGATGTCAATCCACTGAGCTCCATGAAACATCGGATGTTGTTGAGGCTTTGCATAAGATCAGTGGACGATGGCATCGTTACGATGGGTTGATCATCATTTCAAAGCGTGCGTTTAGATGATGTAGCGTGCGTTAACAGTATACTGATTATATAGAAAAAAGTCCGTCATAGTGCTCAGCCGTTCGTTTACCCGAAGCGTGCTTTTATCTAGCGTGCGTTTAACCGGATACTACTGTATTGTCTGCAAGCTGACTGATTGGGTTTGAATAATTTATATTTCAGAAGATGTTTCTTTAATTACATTGCTACGACCTTTTCGAAAATCTTCGTAAGAAATGGGAGGTTCGAAACAGGCCTATAGTTTTTTAATTCTTCAGGTGACAGGTTGGGTTTCTTAAGTAGAGGGGTTACAATTGCGTGTTTAAAGGTCTTGGGTACAATTCCAGTTTTGAGAGATTCATTAACGATGATTGTTAGAACGGGAGCTAGGTGATCTAAATATCTAACTAATAATGATGTGTTAATCGGATCAAGGTAGCATGATTTCAGTGGTGAAGATCTTATAAGGGTCTTGAGATCCTGCTCGGTGACCGGTTGGAATTCACATGAGACTGTATCACCCTTAAATTTGTTTGAAAGTCGGTGTGAATGATGATGCTGGTAGAGATTGTTTCTGATGAGATGCAACTTTAGGCTACGTCTCCTTATGTGCGATGCGACGTATAGCCGCGCGCGAATAATTTCGCGCCAAAATCAATCAAATAAGATTTATAAGAAGTTGTCCCCTTATGCGTGGCGCGACATCAAGTCGCTCGCGACCATCGCCTGCGATGGAGTCATGTAGCGATCGGGGAACCAGTCGCTCGCGACCGACTGGAGGTGTGACTGATTTAAAGCATAACCATTGGTCAAAATGTCTTGCGGGGACGCATGGCCTGAGTGTGTTGTGTGTAGGGTTGGGAAGGCCCATTTTGAAACATGGCGGAAACACCAACAAGACAAATTGAGGGTTTGATTGAACTCGTTCGTGGGGAGCCTGCCATATATAACCCACAAATGAAAGAACATAGAGACAGGGATTATATTATTAATGTTTGGAAGAGTGTTGAAAGGAAATGGTGAAAAGCTCCATATTCTTGTCGTCGTCGATATATCTCACGTACCCAATATCTATGACGTCCTGTTTTCATTTTTTTGTAGGCAGTGAGAATAGCAACACTACTGGACATGAACATGTACATAAAACAGAGCTTTGTCGTATCCATCTCGATACTAATACATTGCCCTTCTCAATCATTTCCGTCGCTTGCCGTCGCCAGTCTTTCAGACGTGACGAAAAGTTGCTCGTGCATAAAGAGACACTTTTGCCGTTCGCGACTGAGAGACATCGCGTGAAACTAGATAATTGCTAGCGAATATTCGCTCATAAGGAGACATGCCACGCGACTGATCTCAAGTGCCTATCGCTCGCGGCTTAACATCGCGTCGCGCATAAGGAGCCGTAGCCTTATCCTTGAAATAATGTCCAAATACGTCAGGTAAGCCATTCCTTTGAGTAACCGGTAGGAACATTTTCTAGAAAACACCAATCAGCAATATATTACAGTCATGTATTGTATTTGACTTAGGTTAGCCTGGATGAGGTTTCCTTGATACTTAGGGCCTAATTCTAGATCTAATCGAAACCGAGGCGTGCCACACTGGCGTATTGATTATTATCTATTTGTTTACTGTTTTGATTGTTGTTACGCACTGAAAAACTTAGCTCTGGATATGTCTTCAATTCTTTTGTATATTTGTTCTTTTTGTGTAAAAGTAAAATTCATGACTAAGTTGAAAACTGATTGGAGTGTTATAATATAAGTTAAGGAAATGGCATTGAATAAATTAAAGCCCCATAGGAACAAAGACTAAGACAAATATAATCTACAAAGGAATAGACATAAAAAAACCTGGCCCACCATGAGGATTGAACCCGCGACATCTGCGTCGACACCCATCGCCTCGTAATGAAAGGAAAGCGTGCTACCAGTCGAGCTAACTTCACTCCTTTCATGGCGAGGTGATGGGTGCCGACGCAAAGGTCGCGGGTTCAATCCTCATGGTGGGCCAAGTTTTTTTCTGTCTATTCCTTGTATTTGTCTTGTCTTTGTTCCTATGCGGCTTTAATACTATTCAATGTCATTTCCTTCACTTTCGACATGCCCCTTGCCACTGTTTGTCTATAATATAGGCCTACACTTTCTTTTGATACTGCATTTAAAGCATTTTAAGCATTTTGAATTTTTGATGAAACTTTTTGCACGACAGACCTACCTCTAGATCTATTTTCTATCTAGATCTAGATTTATGTCTAGTTCTAGATCTAGAATTCTAGATTTTTTAGGTTGCTTTGCTTTTAACCCACTATGACACCATGACTACTACTAGATCTAGAATATTGAAATATTTAAAAAAAACAATCCATATTTTCCTTAGAGACTTTAACGACGTGCACAATGTGAAATCATGAAAGTATTGCAAGGGATACTAACCACGAGCCTGTGTTTCGTAGTCTCAAAATAAGGGCTTCATATTTCTTTTGTGATTTGATGTCGATTATGATAAGCTGACTGAATGCAAAGGAAATGTTTTGCACCTCATCAAGACCAACAGGCCTAGCGTGTTGGACAAAGCTTCGTGTTTTTAAACGGTGCGATGAGGTGCGGTAGTGTGCACCGTATCATCTCATACCATTAAAATGTGTAGTAAACCATTTCAGAGCCTAAATTACAAAGGCGCATGAGGAAGCGAGGAGTATTCATCACAGTCCATTATGTATTTCAATGTTTCAGCACAAACGGAACGTAAAGCCAACAAAAAATCATTCCTTGTAGGCACTAATGCCGCCGTTCGCCTTTCAGTTTTTAACAATCTGATTGATGGGTACAATGCATTTTTAAGACTCGATTTTCCTCCAATCAAAACGCTAGACCTCAAGGCACTGGATGCTTGAACGCCTGGCTACCCTGTGTAGACCTAGAAGTCTCATGTAGAGATCTAGCCTGGGTAGGCTTTCTAGATGTAGAGCTTATAGGTCTAAATCTAAATTTTTAATATAACTCTGTACACATAGCTACCAATCAAGGCAATATCACTGCGTTCGGTAGCAAGAGGTGGGTGATCGGAGGAATCCGTGCATAATTAATTGTGAACAGGAAATCGCACACAAATCCCCCAATCAACCACCTGACATCACCAAAAATTCAGACTGCCTGACATCTGCTAACATTTACAGGTATTTATTTATCGTTGTGATCTGCACTGAGCACTATAAACACAAGCAACACTATACCCACGACCACCATATTTCGCAAAAAGGTTTCAAAAAGCCCGCTTTATGTTCTTAGTGAATGAGCTATTGGATCAAATCAGTATTTTAATCGATTGGAAACCGATTGTGCCTGCAATCGAGGAAACCTTTTAGTGTTAATAGATCTGATTCATCGAAATTTCCAGTCATTGCATTAAAAGCCCGTGTAACCTCCGTATGGGAGTCCCGGTGCTGATTCGATCTTTGAAATTACGTATCGGAGAGCCAACTTATAACCAAGCTACAAGAACAAAACAACATGTCTGATATGATTGAGGTCTACAACAAGACCCTCTCATCTATTTAGGACAAAACGTGCCCAGATGTTTTAAGGAAACTTGTCATTTGACAAAACATGAACTTCGCCGTGCATAAAAAGACAAAACTTAAAGTGCACAAACAGATTTACACTGAAATCAAAAACAGACAGAACATCTGATCAACGGTTCTCGTATAGAATTTCTGAAGGATCAGCTATATCGTGCAGTCAAAATACTGGAAACCTGGGTCAAAACCCTAAATGACTTCACTAAGACGGGGAATCATCAGCAGAACGACATCCCAACCTGCGAATGCTATTGTGAAACCAATCCTTAGAAAACATTTAGATAGTGAGCAACTTAAGAATGTTAGACCTGTGTCTAACTTAAGTCTAGTCTCTAAAATAATCGAAAAGATTGTGTCACAAAGAGTGAACCAATGTCTCATTGAAAATTCACTTTTATCAAATTTCAATCTGCTTACCGACCCAACCATGTGTATTGATACGGCTACACAATGACATTGTCACATATCTTGATAGTGGAATATCAGTTCTCTTGGTCTTACTTGACTTAAGAGTGCTGCCTTTGACACAATCGACCAGGAAATAGCCTACTATTAAAAAGACTCAATAAAAGTTTTCAAATTTAGTGGACAAATCCTTGACTGGTTTAGATCTTACTTGCAGAACACAATCTATAATGATTAACCATAAATTTGAATCTAATTCTGTCCCCCTAAAAGTATGATGTGCCTCAAGGTTCAGTTCTTGGACCGCTTTTGTACACCCTCTACACAGAGCCCCTTAGTGCTATTATAAACAGCTTCAATGTTAATTAGCATATGTATGCTGATGACATCAGCCCTATTTCCCATTTTGTATCGATGATGAAATGTTTGTTATCAGAAAGACTGAAAAATGTGTTATGGCAATTAAGTCATGGATGATATCCAATAAGCTAAAATTGAATAAGGACAAGACTGAAATTATGCAATTGAGCAAGAAGGTTTCAAGTACAAATGTTTTTGTTAAAAAAGTTAAAATATCACGATCAATCATTGATATTACATGTAAATTATGTTCGAAATCTTGGATGTTATTTAGATCATGAACTTTTGATGATAAAACATGTTACTAAGACAATTCAGAGCTGCAATTTTCATTTGAAAAATATTAGCAAGATAAGCAACAACAAAAATGCTTGTTACATCACTTATTCTTAGTCGTATGAATTACTGAAATGCTCTCTTAACATCTGCACTAAAATATTTGATTCAGAGATAGAAAAAGCTTCAGAATACGGCGGATAGGCTAATTAGTTCAACTAAACAATGTGAGCCAATTACGCCAGTATTAAAAGAACTAAACTGGCTCCCAGTAAGTTACAGGATATATTATAAGAATATTATAAGAAATTTGTTATTGTTACAAATTATGTTTAGTTTTTTTACCAACCCAAAAAAGTATTAAGATCATCAAATTCCCTCTTGAACGCCATGCCAACTAACAGATCATCTTTTATTGAAAAGTCGTTCAGTCATGCTGCCCCTCTTTTATGGAATAATATCTCTTTCAAAACAAGAAGCAGCCCTTCATTTCAACTTTTTTTAAACAATCTTAGGACCTAACTTTTTATGAGGGCTTTTTGTTCCTCTTAGTTTAAAAGCTGTTTTTTTATTATTAAACTTTAGGTTTTTTCAAAATTGTAACTAAATGTGACACTGTTATGTCTCAGATCTGAGAAGTTTTCAGTTTTGTATTGAGTGTGCGTTTGATTGTATATGCCCGCCTACACTGTCTGCATCGTGTCCCCCCCCCCCCCTTACACTCACCTCTTTTATTGTTTGTTTTGATCTTTTTGAGCCATCACTGTTGACCCTCCTTCCCCCATATCGCCAGTCCTCGTAAAACCGTTGCTAACGACGAATGTTGTCGTTTTTGAGTCAATCAATTTGAACTTTATCCCCACTTTCTCGTTGTCATGCAACTGTTGCTAGCGAAGAATATAATGTCTTTTTGAGCCAATCAGCTTGGACTATAACACTCCCACATGTCCTTCTGATCTACTATATATAATCTGGTTGTTGACTTTCTCACTCTCTTCTTTCTGTGTGCATCTGGTCATGAGATATGTGTTTGAGAATTGTCCAGGGGTAAGTTGATCATATTCACATTCTGTTACCTGCAAATATTTTGTTGTCATGCAATTGCAATGTATCAGTAGAGACACTTTTTAACAAAATTGAGAGGTAGCTTTAAAAGAAAAAGAAACAAACTTAAATTAGTTTATATCTTGATTCCCCATTTATATTTACTGTGAACTTCACTCATTAAACCTCCCATAACCTTTCCAACGCTAAAGCATTGGTCATTGCTCTACTGTGCATTCTATTTCGTGATCAGTAAGCATATGGCCCTGCTCCCAGTTTAATATTTCCTTCTTGTTCCACCCCCCCGACCGCGTCTTGCAGTGTAGAGTACTTAGAATATACTTTTGAGAGCTAGAATAAGATTATCGGTCAAGGTAACACGTATTTTCATAGACGCGTTGCTGACCCTTTTCCCCCTATTTAATGTGGCCATTTATTTATTTATAAATGTACAAATGAATGCCTGAAGTACTCAAATTGTTTTTGCAACTTTAAAGAAATGCATGGAAGTGTATATTCAATTGTTCATTATAAACAAGCACTTATCGTAGAAGAGGCAAACACTCATCATTATTATAGCTGGATCACTCACAACAATATTGTTGCGAGTATCACAACAATATGACATTGTAATGTAAATTTATCTGGAACTCATTTCCGGTGCTTTAACATGTTAGTCAGGTTTTTGAGTCTGATATTACCTTAGCTCCTCATTTTCAAAAATGTTATTGGTCCCTTTAGGCCTCTTTCACACACATCGACCAAACGCCGTCCGCTGTGGACGTCGCGGCATGGTAGACACGGCGCCTCTGTCCACACACATCGACTTACATTTAGCCATATGGACGGCAAATTATCACCTGGCTTCATTTGGCTCTAGTCTATCATGATGGACAGACGTACAGAACTGGCGCGCTTATATTATCTGTATCTAAAAAAAGAAGAAAAAAAAACGATGCTGAAAAACTCAATGGGTCCATCCCCTAAATGTGCAAAGACCAATAGC
>JAXRKP010000482.1:105000-160000 GCA_037039925.1 Doris montereyensis
TGTGGATCAAATGTTATATACATCGGTCGGTAAATGACGGAGGAGATCGAGTTTTAGTGTGAAAAAAATGCATTTCGAGAAAATGCAAACGTAGAAATCAAAGAAAATAACACAAAACAAGACGCTTCATACATGTTGCCATGCTTGTAGCAACCCCCTTTCTCTATTGACACTCTCTGACATTGTTACTAATGTAAATAGGATTGTAAATCTAGTTTTAGATGTACACTGTTGTGAAAACAGACGTCAAAAGGACTAATGTTTTGTTTTATTCCTCTACTCCCTATACTTATGCTTATACTTATGCGTGTATTTACAAACTGGCAACGCTTGCCCTCCACCTCTTACGTCACTCAGCGCTATGCCAAATCGGCGAACGTGTTCTCGACAGCCAAGCGAAACTAGTGTCTCCAGATAAAGCCATTTAGTGCCACATTATAAATGTTTTCAGTGCCATCTTCTCAGTCAGTGTTAGGGTAATTGACGTCAAAATTGTGACTATTTTTTACCTACCCTCACCTAGACAATATTTTGTAATAAAATAATTATACAATGTACAAATTATGGACATTTTTCTGCCATAAGCTTGTTGATAAGTGATCGTTCTACCCGAATATATAAAGAACAGAAAATTGACATTTTGGTCCCAAACTCGCCAATCCAGGTGCCCCCCCCCCCCTCCTCTTAAAGAGCTGCTCAAACCCGCCAGAGAAGCAACAACGATAAGCAGGTCCATCACCCCAAAACAAACGACGAAGTTAAACCAATAAATATCCTTGGATGTGAAATAGCAATAATAAAAAAACCCATTGAAGAAATCAACTGAGGCAGACGGTTTAACAACAAAGACATTCAATGTCTTAAGAATGCCATTACAAAAAAAAAACCCAGCGGTTTGAGCATTCGATAACAGGTATTCACAAGCCAGAACAAGAGGAAGACCCAAAATGAGGTGGATCGATAGGGTTTATGAAACGCCGAGGTCACGTGACATTTACCCAATGGAGGCTGTACACCAAGCCCATAAGAGTAAACATGCATCTCATCTCAACGCTGAAGTGCATAAGAGGAAGGAAACAATAAAATGGAAAATGGATGCACAAACAAGAGACAAGACAAATGATGCAGGCCAGGAACGGGTAGTGTGAGCAGTAGAGTGTGGGTGATGTATGAGAGAGACAGAAACAGAATAACATCGGAAGATAGAAAGACAGCGATAGAATAAAAGAGAAATGGACAGAGCCAACAATCCTTCTCTCCAAATTGTGACCTTCTTCTTCTCCTTCTCTATGTAGAAATCTCTTAAACAGAGGACCAGTCCATATTTAAAAATATTATGTATCATAATAGTAATTAAATATAACGCGTAATAAAAATAAAATATCTACATGTACTACAATTAGAGCATAGTACTAATAGTAGTAAAATATGGCGAAAAGTGTAAAGAGAAATTAAACGAATTTTGTTCAAGGCAGATTTAAATACTTCAATGGTGTCGGCATTGACGACATCAGCTGGCAGACTGTTCCAGATCCGAACCCAGGAAAAATAGTTTAGATGATCATCGATTCTAGGATGCGGAATGATCACTTTTTTGTGTCCTCTGTTGGTTCTTCAGGCCATTTTGATGATGGGCAGCAAATCTTACTCTTAAAACAAAACAAAATTTAAATCCCAACATCTAGTTTATAAGACAAATGATGAATATTAATAATATGTTATCTGTATGTTATTACACATTTGTCATTTGTGTTCTTCACAGAGGCTTTTTTGTCAGCAAAGTGTTTGCGAGCTTGACCGCCCTGCTGGCCGTTGTTAGTGTCGTCACACATGTGGTTTATTTCTGTATCCGGAGACCGTTGATTCGAACGCTCGCCATCTTTACGCTGGGAGGTGCAGGTAAGGTTTCCTTTACTCAAATTAATATTCGATCTATGTTTTTTGTGTGTGTGTGTGTGTGTGTGTGTGTGTGGGAATGTGTGTGTTATTATTGTCGGGGTGTGTTGCTTTGTTTTGTTTTGTTGGGCTTTTTTTCTCTTCAAAAACCATTAGAATCTAAAAGCAAAAAAGGAATCAAAGACAGACTTAAAATTAAAGGATGTTTTCCCCTTCTCCAAGGAAATAAAGCAAGACAAGAAAAAAAGCAAAAAAGAGTCGTACAAGTTGATAACGAAGTTTGACTTTCTGCTGTCTGACTGTCCGCATATCTCCCCCCCCCCCCACCTCTCTCTCTCTCTCTCTCTCTCTCTCTCTCTCTCTCTCTCTCTCTCTCTCTCTCTCTCTCCCTCCCTCTTCCCCCTTTCTCTCGTTGTGCGCGCAACACACACACACACACACACACACATTCCCTCTTCCCCATGTCTCTGTCGTATGCATCTCCCCCCCTTCCTCCTGACTATAGACGTCCTCCTGTCCGCTCTCGATCAGTCAGCTCTGATACTTTTTAAAATTGTAATAATATTATTTCATACCACCTTTACAATACAGCAATCTACATGTGCATGTATTACTATTTCAACGTAAACTGTGGCGTTAGTTAGACACCTAATTCTGTTGACTTCTCATTCCTGGTACCTGTATGTACTCTCACTTTTATAATTTGCAGCCTTGTTTGGAGTGTTGGCTGCCTGCGCTTTTTACCGGCTTCTACCACAGTGTGGACGGGGACACATCCATAGAGAAGGCTTTCATCTTCTTTGTGATTGGTACCATCACTCTTCTAGCAGCGGCTGTCTTCACGGCGTGGGCTACTGTTCGTAAACTCTTTGGCCGTGAGAGGCTCGCAGTCTTTTGATTACAAATTTTAATGTCTATTGTCAAGTTCCTACAGCATTGCTCAAGTTAATCAAATAAAATTGTTGTTTATTTGTATTATTTTAACTACGGCTCTTATGTTAATGAATAAATGTAAATTAGATGTACTGATCTAAACCTGTTGTAAGAGTTTGTGTTGTGTTGCACATTTACAAGCAATCACAAGAGATAAGATTTTAAAAAAGGATAGAGATGGATTTATAGTCAGTATCCCCGCACAAGTGCAGGCTCACCGACTATACATCATGTATCCCATAGCAGGCCATTTCATTCAAATTCCTTGTCAACTTCTTAATGAGCATATATATGTGTAAAGTACAGCAGCCTGTCAGGAGCTTTGAACTAACAATCTGGCAAGATCTTTCTCTACCTATAGCTATAGCTGGGTACTCATTCACAGGGAGACTCTGTAGTCCAGAGGTAAGGTGTGGGTTTAAGCCCCGCCAACAGTTGAAAAATCTTTTCAGGTTTTTTTTCGAGTAAAATCCAGCCCCTGGTCCAGGTACGTTAAAAAATCCATTGGTTGTTTACAAGGCAGTTTGGCAAAATTAAAAATCTTGCCAAAAATCACGAGATCACCTTAGTTGTGGACGTGGGTAAATCGAATGAATTGAACAAAACTCATTCACACTCATTCACCGAGTTAGGAAAAGAGAGTGGAGTACCTTTCCTAACAGTGCAACGTTGAGTTAGGAAAAGAGAGTGGAGTACCTTTCCTAACAGTGCAACGTTGAGTTAGGAAAAGAGAGTGGAGTACCTTTCCTAACAGTAGTAACAGTGCAACGTTGAGTTAGGAAAAGAGAGGAGTACCTTTCCTAACAGTGCAACGTTGTGATGAAACGCCTGGGCTAGCCATGGGGTTTTGAGCCAGTGTCATTGTGATTACAAACTTAAAACCCTAAGGTTTTACTACAACGCTTTATTTAGATAAGCTTCCTTTTTTCATTTCCATAGTTTGTTTCATTAACTTTTGCCCTGTCCACCATATGTAGTGATCTCAATCTCAGGGTAAGTTAAGAGGAAACAGCAAGGAAAGAAGGAAGTAGGATCTTTCGCCACTCCAACTCCAACCAATTACTGCTTATAACAAAAAAACTTATACTAAAATTCAACTGGTAACTGACACATGGAAATGCTGTTGAGCAATAACGCTTTGTTTGTTTGTTTTATTGAAATTTACCCCATCCACAATATGCAGTGATCTCATGGGTGTTCATAGGAAACAATAAATGAAAGACATGTTGAAAGAGTGAAAGGAAAAAGTGAAAACCTACCACTACCGCAAGCACCCCCAAATACAAGAATTCACACAACACGAAAGTGTAGTACATCAACATGGGAAATGGAAGTGGAACTTTCAACACGTTGCACAGACTTTTCACAAAAACCAACATGCCTGTATACACTTCATTCAATTTGACAGTATCCAAAATAATGTTTTATTGGATTTCAACATAAGTAAAATATTTTTAAATATAAAAAATACATAAATGTAAATAAAGCTTCTTTATAAAGATATATTCATTATATCACTACAGTGTAAATGATCATTAAAGATTGTAGAATAGTTGATGTATAATACCAGTGGCATAACTTTTTCATAGAATCTAAAGATGGGTAAACTTTCTTGTTTATGATAATTGGCTACAATTATAACTTTTTTCTTCAAGAATCATAACATAAACATTGGTTTATAACATATCAGTATAAGAGAGTTAAAAAAGGTAAAAAAATTATTGTGTAACAGACAACATTTGTTTACAATGGATACAATTATAAAATGCATGTCTTTGATTGTTCCTTTAAAAATCCAATCAGACAAAAAAGTGAAAAAAATAAAACATTTAAAAAGTCCAAACCCCAAGTCAGGGTTAGAAAAAGATACCTGATTAAAATTTCTATAACAGTTTTAACACAACCCCCCCCCAAAAAAAAAAAAAACAACAAAAAAACAGAAAGCAAAATGCCCTTCCTTTATGGTTAACAATACATGTACAGTAGTTGCCGGACAAACGCATGCCTTTTTTGTGCGCCGAGAAAACGTGTGTTTAAGCGTACCGTGTGTTTATGCAAAATCACTGGGAGATAACTCTTTAAAGGTAAATGATATCAGGATTATTATTATTATTGATTACGCCCCTTTATTATCGTGCACATTAGCGTAGCAGGTATATGTTGGTGTGCACGTGCAAGTGTAATACTGATTGCTTGTTCATTTTTGTTTGTTTCTTTGGGGGAGTTTTTTTTGGGGGGAGGGGGTTATTTTCCATCTCGGAGAGCATATCAGAAGTCATACAAAATTTTGGAAGATAATACTTTGGTTCTTCCCAGCTTTGTAAAAGAAGTGATAGCGCAAAGGTAGATCTTGATCTATCAATAATTATCATGCTCAAAACAAACCCTCTAACTACGTCCACTCGACCTCGAGAGCCAATCACTCCTTGTCTTTGAACATCAAGGCCCGCCCTCACTCACACCCTTATTCTCATTCAGGGAGTGTGTGCATCACCTATCACCGATCCGAGTCTATTCAATTCCATTGCATTCTCACTGCTGCGGCCAACCATATCGCACTCTGGGTCAATCAATAAATCTGCGGTCGACAGAATGTCTGGACAACCAGCCTTTGACTTTGATCATCGAGAAATCGAGAAATCAGAGACTAAGAAACTAGGAGGAGCGGGATAGACAGTATAGGCCAGACGTGACATAAGATAGACAGTCTGAAACCTGGGTAGTGCTCGGACAGACAAAAAAGCTAGACATGAATTGGAAGAATACTGGCACGTTTGCCCTAGTCCTAGCATTGTTCGCTACAGTGTGCCATCTGTTCTCATGTTATTGTTATTTCTGACAAACTCGCCAAAAGACTCGTTGTAAGGCCTCTAATGGATAGGTATGAAGTTGCATTACAGAGAAAAAGCATGCCTTTATGCGTGTTGACCGTGTCCTTACACACTGTTATTATATATAGTAAAGATTTGGCCAACAGAGGAAGGCGTGTGTTTATGCAATGCAGCGGGGGATTTTAGGAAGTGTGTGTTTATCCAGCGATTACTGTACCACAAATTTCTTTTATTTTGTCGCAACAAATTCGTATCACTATCACACATATATTTTTTATACTATTATCACTGTCTCTCTTCTCTCTTCTCTCTCGTGGTGCTTGGGCAGCACATAAGGCCCGACACAGTGGATCGCCATTGAACACGATCAGATGCCAATTTTGTCATCTGGCCCCCACGTCCATCCTTTATCACTATCACACCATCCTATTATTACACATATATTTTATATTATCACACATATATTTTTTATATTAGCATCACTATCAGTATTATCACACATATATTTTTTATATTAGCATCACTATCAGTATTACACACATATATTTTTTATATTAGCATCACTATCAGTATTACACACATATATTTTTTATATTAGCATCACTATCAGTATTACACACATATATATTTTATATTAGCATCACTATCAGATACTCATTGGCACTTTTTGATAACACGTGGAATCATATTTTTTATATTTAGCAATATTCAGGAAAGTCTTCAAAAAAAGATATTTTGGATAGAGAACATTGTGATATTCAGTATTACACACATATATTTTTTATATTAGCATCACTATCAGTATTACACACATATATTTTTTATATTAGCATCACTATCAGTATTACACACATATATTTTTTAAATATTAGTATTAAAAATCACAATTTGAACAATAAAAGGGCAGTGGGGAAGAAATTTCAAACTAAAATAAACACATACACATTTTTCTTCATTTTTTATATTAGAACAAGAACGAAAATCTCGAAACACTCCTTAGGATGGGTTGGCCGTCACATCCTTTGCTGCCCCAAGATCCTCTTTTGGATCATGCTTGCAGCCTTCAAGAGCTATGGGAACAACCTTCCTCGGCTGTAATCCGTCCCTCACAGCAGTGGCTGAGATTTGATCTATCAAGTTTAGCTTTTCCTCAACTCCAGTTATTGTCATCACAAACAGCTTGTGAGCAATGATTCCAAAGCCCAGTGGAAAAGTTTCTTCATTTCCTGGACTTCCCTATTGAAGATTCCATAATGGATATCGGCTTTTTCTGGCACGTTCATGATATTGTAGTCGGCGATAACAGAAGGTTTCTCTTGTGACCTCAACATTCCCTCAGCAGCATTTATACAAAAGACTGGCACTTGCCTTTTGGAAAGCACAGACGAGGGAGATGTTGTTGTTCTGATCCAGAAAATCAGTCGCGGTTTGTATCAGATATTGATTCCTTTGTAAGTAGTAGTATTCCTGTTGATCAAAGGTTCCTAAAGATCCATTGGTAGTTGACCTTGAGTAAGTTGAGAAGATTTTTCAGCATTCCAACCTGGTGGTGATGTCCTTGAAAAGCGTAGGACGATGTTGGCGCCGTAATAGGTCAAGGATTGCAGACTAACACTGACGAGTCCAAAGCTCTTGATGTGATGCTTCTTTAGTTTGGAAGCATTGAATTGTTGAGAGAAAACGTCCCTTGAATGATCAGCCTGCGTTTCATAAGGGGTAACGCGTTGTACTTCTCAATGAGGAAGATTTACGAATGGCTCTATCTTATTCTTTTCCTGCCCATCAGAGCACCAACGTGAAAATTGAGAACAAGGTCTCAAACTGACTTCATAAAATGGTGTGTGGAAGCCTGTTAATCAATAAACTTTTGTTATCAAGACCCATTGCAGTAGGATAATCCACCTTCTCTATGTTGTCAAAACGAGATCGAGGTTTGGCAGGCTTGTTCTTTTCAAGGGCATACTCATAAACTATGAGATGAGAGCAACATCATCAGTATCATAAAATGTGAGGCTCAACTATCTGCGTTGACACCACATGGTAAGCGATTCTTTGGTAGCAGTTCAATGCTGATTTGAACCAGATCCAGAAGATAGTAGAGGGTCTCCAGGTTGGAATCAGCTGAGATGGCCTCCCTAGATCTTACGGAGTTCTCCCAAAGCAGCTAACAGTCCTCCTCCATCTCCTCTCTCATCTGCACTATAATCATCATCTACATCTTGATATTTGGAATAAAACTTCTCTCTGTTGAGCAGGCGTCACGATTTTCCAGTGTGGTGCTCAACTTAACTTCACAAAAAATGTGTCATATATTTTTACCAACAAAGCGTTTATTTATTCAATGTGTTCAGGATAGTTCTTCAAAAAGATATTTTGGATAGAGAAACATTGATAATGACCTTTTATAATGAGTGCCAACTGCCCCAGCTCCACTCCACATTAACAATAAACTACTTACAATATTCAGGATTCCAATTTTGGATAGACAACATTGTATGAAAAATGAGTGCCAACTTGCAACACTTTAGACAAAACCACCATCTTTTATGGTTGTTGAAAGTCATGCCTGTGTCATCTTTTTAAAAAATTTGTGTTAATTCAAAGAATCGATAATGACCTTTTATAATGTGAAGGTCCAATAATTCAATAAACTAGATTTGTCCCATAATAAGCAAAATTTCTCAGGACCCGATCCTCTCCTTACAACACAAAGACAGTCTGATTTTTATATTTGCATGATATGTTAAATAATGTGTAACATATCTTTCTATGACGTATTGAACACATTTTCATAACGTTCATCAAATATTTGTATACTGAATGACACACATCTCCATGATACATTGAATACGTTCTCCTGATGCATAACTACCCTGATTTATTTCCATATTCTAATTAAATTAATAATGTTGAATTTTGATAAATTGTGTACAGGTACACAAAAAGATTTCTATATTCACGAGGAAGGTGGCAATCCTATAGAACGCAAGGATGCTTCTATAATAGGATATACTGAAGCATCATCTATTGTTGACGGGATCTGAAAGGATAAACAAAAAAAAAATGAAAAATAAAAATAATTGCAATGAATTTATATACATGTACTAGTGTTGTACAGTAAACAAACATAACAAAATTGTGATTGGCAAATTTGCATTAGAATCAAAATATGATGTCATGATGAGTAAGCAAAAACATTTTGACGAGGCAAAAAGGAATCAAATTATTTAATAAATTGAAAGGAAGCTGGCCTTGATTGACTTTTACTAGTAACTGCAGATCCTACTTCAAAACATTACTAAGACATTATATTAAAAAGAAGTAATAATAAATAATAATAAAATTTATTTCTATAGCGCCTTTTAAGTCTAAAGGCGTTTTACAATCACACATACGAGCATACCACACTCACCCAAAACAACACTAAAATGTCATAGGTATTACTGATCTTAAAAAGCTATAAAACAATTGGCTATACAAATTAGTAAAATACGTTTGCATCAGGAATTAATCATACATGTAATAATAATATCTTTTAAAAGATCATGACAAGATGGGTCTTTAAATGCTTTTTAAAGGTAGCCATGCTAATCGTGAATCTCACAGATGGTGGAAGAGAGTCACAAACTAAAGGTTCTATTTTTCCGAAACGTATATCTCCACTTGTGGATACATATGAGTTGATTATTTCTTGAAAATATAAAGGGGCAGAGGACTCCAAAGAATTATAACAGAAAAGAGAAATTTTGTATTCAACTCTAGCTTTGTTTTACTGGTTAACAGTGGAAGGCTCTTAACATTTCTTGTGTACTTATGTCAAATCGGGATTTCCCAAGTACTAGCCTAGCCGCGTTATTTTGCACTCTCTGAAGTTTCTTAATTTTCCCATCTGTGAGACCCGCTAATAACGAATCGCACTAATCAAGCTGTAACAAACCAGGGATGACACCATTAAGATGAAGATAACGTTTCAAAAAGTGAAGTGTACTGTCTTTCAATGAGTCTCTTGCACATGACACAGCGCATAATCCGTACCACAGGATTAACTTTCTGAACGTCTTTGTGGACTTAAATCAAATAAGACTTTGACCTGAAACTGTAATGTATCGACAAAATGTGACCTTTCACTAACCATCATTTCTGATGACAGATACACATCCAAAATAAAAGAAGAATTACAGTTTCTTCTCCACAAAGAATACTACAACGTGCATGTTCATTAAGAAAATATGAAAGCGGAAACTGTGTTTGAAGCCTGTCTTTTGAAGGATGAATGAAAGAAGAATCTCGCATATTGTAACAAGCAACACTTTTAGTCTAAGAAACCATGGCAAACAAACAGGGTACCTTGTAATCCTTCCTTCTGCTATTGCTGCAATTGTGTCCCGAGGAATTTTTCCAGAGCGTGTTTTAGGCAGTTTAGGTACGATCACAATCATTTTGAAGGCAGCGACAGGTCCAATCGTATCACGGACTGTCTGGACAATATCCTGCTGAATTTCTTTGTTACTCTTCTTGTTTCCTGGTACAAATAGAAATGATTGTGCATGCCTAAAGAATGACGTACATCTTATTTAGAATTTTTAAAATAAATTTATGTAAATTATTATACAAAAAGAAACCTGTAAAATGAAGAAACTGTCAAACAAACATTTTATATTTGAAGAAAAGAAACCTCAACAAAAATGCCTTTAAGTGCAGAGAACATCAAAATATAGACAAACAGCCTGAAATAGGGACGGCATTTAAAACCCTTGTGTAGCATCAATGGCCGAGTGGTTAGGCTGCCAGACTGGGGAATTATGACGTCCCGGGTTCGAATCCTGGCAAATCTAGGTCCGACGTTGCGTTCCTTGGGAAGGATATTTAACAGTCATTTGCTTTACTCAACCCAGGTGTGAATGGGTACAATCATTAGCTTGGGAGTAAAAACCTGCATCAGACCAGGAGGTGATTATTATCACCTGTTCCGCTTCACGCTATGCTATTGAAACCAGGACACGCTCCGGCTCTATGGGACGTAACAGCCTTGAAGGAACTTTATACTTTACTTAAAGCCCTTGATTGGCTATTATGGCAATTATTGTTAACATGTTATAAAACATTCTCATGATAATAAGGAATCTCTCAAGATGCCATGACACCAGTTGCTCACACTGGGACCCCACTGAGGGCCTGGTAAAATCCCAGGGATGTGAGAGTGGAGGCCTGGGGAAGATCTATAGGGGTTTCCATGAAGTTGACGCTACATTGGCTCAGAATTACACTCGAAAACGCTTTCAAAAATGAATGGGACTGGAGATTTCTTTTCGGATTAAGCACCTTTAAAAGATCAAAAGGCAGATATCGGAGAAAGTGGGAAGAAGATAAAAGAGGCATTAAAGCAAAGAAATTTAACTTTCACAAAAGGAAACAGAAAAATGCCAGACAAGGCAGCCTGGATAAAGATCATTTCAGGCATCTAAACACATACACAGGAAGGTAGAATAGGAACTGATAACAAAAGAAGAGGAGATTAAGAGTCTTTTGGACTATCAAAAGGCAATGTCAATGATAGTTCTAGTTGCAAATGAGTCCGGTGATGTGTCTGGGCCAACATAGCACAAATGGGAAACAACGTGCATGTTTGTGCATGTGCCTTATTTTCCCCATAGTGCATTTTCCTAAGGCAGGTAAGAAAGATGCCAGTGAGAACGAGAAGGAAGTAATGGGGATGGAGGGGAGGGGAAGGTATTTTCATGAAGAGATGCCATGCTGATTGACTGTGTCATCGCTAACTAAAAAAGGGGAGAGATAAAGAGAGATTGGGTGGGTGGTAGTGGTAGGGGTAGGGGTATGTATGATTGAGTGGTACCTCGCCAACTTTACACACACACACAGGCACAGGTCTAATCTACAGTGTCGAACTAGTCTAAGCACACTGACTAAGAACATATTGCTCTACAACTAAAATTTGTGGTATAATAATTTTACATGTTAGCAAGAACGCCTAAGGGTAGATGTGAGCTTGTTTTGTTTTTCCTTATATTAAGTTCAATCTTTAAAAACAAAAACGACCCTCTGGGGAACAGAGGTAAATTTTGGGTTAAACTAGAGTGAAATTTTGGATTATGGTTAGAGATTTATGCAAAAGAAATCGGAACTTTGCAAACCTTTTGGACTAACGTATGTTTCAGACTGAGAGTTTTTGGACTAATTATTTTCGAGTGTGTATTGCCCAAACTACACATTTAACAATTTTTTGAGTTATAATCATGATCCGATTCACAGTTATCAATTGTCCTGTTTCATGAAAAATGTATGTTCAGTCTATTTTTGTCATAATTTTCACTTCAATTTTGTTGTAATTCCACCTTCTGTTTCCAGGCCAGACCTTTCAAGCCTATATTCTCAAAAAACGGGTTTATGTGTAGTCAGGACAATATAATTCTGAGCCAATGACTGGTGGATGGGTTTGAAAAAAATCACTGAGAAAATATTTTCCAGATCAAAGCCTTCAACTTCAACTGCTGATTTTTGGTGGAAGTATCTAGCCTAGCTTGCGTAGTTAGTAGTCATTTTCCCTCTTTGCTTTTGTTTATCTTTTGGGGCGTTTTCTTTTAAGATTTTGATCAGTGGCATTGTCCAGTCCTTTCTGAAACTGTTGGCTTTGCTAAACTTGTGTGTGTCTTAAAGTTAATACATTAATTGTCAAGCTGACAAAGCTACACTGATACAAAAGTATGGCAAATAAATTGTTCTTTATCTTTAACATAACTCAGTGATCAAATGGAGACCAGCTTCTATGATAACAATACCTTGTTTGATAACACACAGGCCAAGGGGCACATGACCTTTCAACTTGTCTGGCACACCAACTACGGCTGACTCCACTACATCTGGGCACTCCAATATAGCCTGGGAGGAAAGATAATGATTATAATTTATATACAAGCTGTTTGACTTTATGAGAAAATTTTGTTTGTTGTCATTTGGGGAGGAGGAATTGCAGGTTTTTCAGGTGGAGGAGTAGTTTGTTAGGGGATTTTGTTTAATAGAAAATAGAATTGTGGAGCTCAACTCAATTATTATTCTTTTTCGGGGGACTCAGTAGTCAAGAGGCAAGGTGTCAGCCCTCATCCAAAACGTTGTGGGTTCAAGCCCTGGCAGGTTGAAAAACTTTTCTCAACTTTTTTTCACCCTACCCCCTTGGTCCAGGTAGTTGGATCAACACATAGTCCCATCAGATACGGATGATAAAAAGGAGGCCCTGTCCTGGTAGTTTCTGTTTCCTTCCGTGAAAGATGAATTTCTTTACTTTAATGCCTCTTTTATATCTTCTTCCCACTTTTCTGAGGTCTGCCTTTTGGTCTTTTACTTTGGGTTTTAGCACTGTATACTGATTTAGTTATTCTAGTGTCACTCATTCCCAAACCATCTCAGTTGATTTATTTCTATCTTCTTTTTTATGCTATCTGCTATCTGTAGTTTTCCTACTACTCTCTTAGATATTCTATTTTGTACTCTACAGTATTCCCTACTGTCTAAGGTCCATGTTTCACTGCCATAGAGGAGAGTAGGACAATAAACTGTGTTGTATGCTGCCATTTTGGTTTTTGATGACAATTCTTGTTTATCTATAATGTCTTTCCTAGATGGTTATATATTGTCATTGCCTTTTGGATTCTCTGGCTGATTTCTTCTCTTAGAATTCCTCTGAGTTAATCATTACTCCTAAGTAATTGTAGCTTTGAACTTGTTCTAAATTTTCCCTGCCCAATTTAAGAATTTGTGTTTTAGCTTCCAAGTTACTAGTATTGTTTTTTTTTTCTTTGCATTTACTCTCATTCCTCTTTTATTTAATTCATTATTCATCATGTTGATATTCGACTGAAGGTCACTTTCTGATTTTTCCAAACAGAACTCAATCATCAGCAAATGTTACTTGTTACTTTAACTAATTTATCTGTACTCCTTGTTTCATATGTTCTGAAGGATTATGTAATTGTTAAAAATACTTTCACCACGTTTCTATGATTTCGCTGTCTTCTTTCATTATTTCTCCTTTGGCATTCTTACTTTGTTGTATTGGGCATTGATACATTTACTGGTTTGAGCTTCCACATACCTACATTCATTTTCTTTAGTTTTGAGGATGCTCTTTGCGACTGAATCCATAAATGTGATAAACAAAAGAGGACTTACTTATACAACCCCTGTCTTACTCCTATATCTACATCAAATTCTTCAGATACATTTCCTGCTACTCTCACTGCACATGTTGGTTTATTGTAAAACTTTTAATGGCTTCTATTATATTTTGCTTTACATTGTGTTCTTTTTTATGCAATGCCATAGTTCATCCCTCCTCAGTGTCAAATGCCTTTTCTAAGTCAATAAAACACAGGTGCAAGTCAACGTTTTCTCAAGGAATTTTTCTATTATTTGTCTAATTGTTAATATGTGGTCTTGTACACGTCTTCCAGGTGTTCTTCAATCTGATCCTCTACTCTTTTCCTCAGTCTCATTTCCAGGATCCTGGCATACTTTTCCTGGTATGCTAAGTAGTGATATCCCTCTATAGTTTAAGCATTCCATAGTTGATCCCTTCTGTGTATTGGTACTACCGCTCCCTTTTTCCAGTTGTCTGGCACCTGTTTTGACTTCCATGCTTGTTGACATATTGCATGTAGTAGTTTGTCTGCCTCTCTCGCTTGGTTTTTAACTATTTCTGGATAAACTTGATCTGCTCCTGGGGCTTTTCTTAATTTCACTTTTCTCATAGCTGTTTGGAGTTCTTCCATTGAGATATCTACACCTTCAGCTGTCTTG
Source organism: Doris montereyensis (assembly GCA_037039925.1). Taxonomy (NCBI): domain Eukaryota; kingdom Metazoa; phylum Mollusca; class Gastropoda; order Nudibranchia; family Dorididae; genus Doris; species Doris montereyensis. The sequence goes on from JAXRKP010000482.1 coordinate 119,472, forward strand.
GTTGAATTTAGTTGCCTGTAGGACTAACTTTGCATCAGTGAGAATGACTGCCTTCTGTGAGATGTCAATTTTGACTAACAGCAGTCTTGTGGCTTCTACTCAACTCAATTCACATAGAAAAAACAACAACAGGATATACAGCTTTGGCAACGATAAATCCATACAGAAAAAAAGGAGGAATTTTTCTTAATCTCATTGGAAGGTCTAACTATTACACTGGAGATGGCTAAATACAAATAAGAATCCTTTTTTACCAAACACAGGGCAACTAAAAGTTTGTTTTAAAGCCTTTACCTCTTCTATTGAGCCACATGAGAGTTGTGACCAGCCACATTGATGACATCATCACTACGAGAGAGCACGGAGATGTAGCCATCTTGACTGCGAACTCCAGCATCCATGGTGTCATAGTAACCCTGAAGATACGCAATGTTAAAAGTTACTATCTCGCAAATTGCAAGGTTTGAAATACACATGGAAAGTATATACACTTCACCTTTTTGTTCTCCAAACATCAACGATGAGTCCCTATTTCAACCATCAATGAGATGGGTTATTTGCCCTTGTGGAAGGACTTCAGCGCTTTTGCCAAAAACCTGACAATAATTATTTGTTATTTGTATATGGTTTGAAATATTGTCCATCAAAAAAGATATGTCCCATCCCCTTTTCGGCCGAATTCACTTCTTAAATAGATCAAAACAACCAATTCCATTAAGATTAAGATGCAAATGAAAAAGATATAGAAATTCATTTGTGCCAACATCAATTAAGCTCTGTAGAAACTTTCTTCTTTCCAATATTGTCTCCTTTGTCTAAATGTTAATGTCAGCATTTACTATTCACTACATCTCACCATTGTTAATATCTTATATTATTCATTAGCATTATTTATATGGTTATCCTGTTGTGTTATATTATTATCTAGTTGTATAATGTAGCTAGCGAAATGATGTGCCTATTTTGGACAATAAATCTCAAGAATCTTGAATCTTGAATATTCGCTTTTTTTCATTAAAATATCAATTTAAATAGGTCAATTTGAACTCCGAGAGAGCCCATGAAATCTGTCTTGAGACTATGCTGCTTACTTAGCCTCAGGTGGCTAAAGACTGGCTATATGAACCTGCACTGGGGAACTCCATTAAACACATTGTATATCGAGAAAACTCCCATGTGAATGCTGACTCTCAATTGTCCTACAGTACAAGGCACAAGAGGATAATTTGCCATTTAAGGGCTGACATCCCCGCTATTATAGGCGATAAAGTAGGTAACATCTTCTATTTCATAAATCAAATTGTCTGTCAAACCTATTTTTGGTACTTAATTTCAGTGCCTTATTTCTAGAAAGCTCATTGGTCCGTTTAAACCCCTTCCTGATGCTAAAGGTCATGATCCTAATGTAATAATGTCACTTTACGCAAAACCCGTCACAGATCTGTACTACCTTTTGCTACGGCACTGTCATTTGGTACTGTACTGCCTCCGTTCAACATGCACGTTTCATCGTCCTGCTTCAATTGTCTACATTTTTTGTTTTCTTCTTTTTGCTTTTGTTCTTACAGTCAATTTTATTGTCATTGACAGTTACAATAGCGATACAGAGAGAGAGATGACAAATCATTTTCCCAGCGCCATCCATCAGAAGCACACAGGAAACTCAGATAATGTAAACACACCATGGCGATCTGTTGCCGGAAGGTCAGGGTCTTCCAGTCAGGGAATTTACACACTAATGAGTTAAATACTTTTGAAGTTGGCAGCACAGCAACACATGACTACATTTTCTAGCATGCATAGTCTATGTTTGCAAATAAATATAAATGGGACCATGCAAATTGCATTCAACAAACATGAAATTGTTCATAAATTGTCCATTTTTCTGAAAAAATTTTGTAAAAAATAGTTAATGTCAAGCAGAACAATCCCAAATTGACAAAAGCACAAACATTTCAAACTTCAGCCAATCCAAACTTACAGGCTGGGAAGAGAAATACAATGATTGGAACCTGTCATCAGCATTCCATAGAGTGGACATGGTGCCAGGAGGGAGAGGGAGCCTGTAAACATGCAGAATAAAAAATTCAAACCGTTATGCTAATCTTACACAACAACATTTTGACACAAAAAGAAGACATGCAAAGGAGAATTAAGACATAACAACTCAAAACTAAACTATTGCAGTAACCTAACATAAACCAATTTTGAGAAAAAAGGCTCTATATTTCTCAGCTGGAAAGAGAATCTGAAGTAAGAACAAAATACAAAATGAAATTTGTGACAAACGTAGACCAAATTTGGTCACAAATTCTTATAAGATAGGACAATTTACCACTGTGAATCTGATCTTGACTATAACTCCAAAATGGTCAAATGTGTGGTTAGGACAATTTAATGTTGAGTTGACAAAGCATCTACTGATAAACTCAAGCTACCAAGCAATTAATCGTACTGTTAGTAAACTTGTTTTCAAAATAGTACAAAGAGAAATTCTGAGTATATCATGCAGTTTTGACTGTAATGCAAATGATCCAAGCCTGAATAGAAAAATATGTATATCTTCCCTCCTGAGATCTTCATGTCCCTTTAAGCAGCACTAGATTAGACCTTTCATAATTTTCAAAACTAAATTTGATAATTTATACAAGTTTCATTTTGACTTGATCATTCATGCTAGTGCTACCAGTAGGTAGCTTTAAGTGCATTGAAACACATCTTGATTTTAACAATTATGACTTGAGTTGTGAATCAATGGCATGGGACTTTCCTTCCCCTAACAAGCTATCAAAATTATTTTACATGAAGGAGCTTGTCTTCTACTCAGAAAACGTTTTCTAAGGGTTGAAGTTCTTTTAGTCAATTCCTGACCGTAGACAGTGATAAGATTAAAAAAATAATGCTGTTCTAACCACAAAAGGAATGCAACTTTTCAAACTTCATGGCTTTCAGCAAAGTAGATTAGTTTTCAGCAATTTTTTTATTATTTTTTTAATCATGTGTAATTTTTGTTTATTTTTGGTGGGTTTTTTTAAAGTAAAGTCAAGTTGAATAAATAAGGTAAAAGTCTGCTGTCAGTCACTGAGATAGTTCCATCAAGTCATAATAAAGCTCTGTGTGTCAGCAGATCTCAGACAAATTTATTCATGTGTATTTACAGCAAATTATCAACTCACTTGACATAGATCTGGCCAAGTTCACCAGTTTTTGTTTCTTCCCCATTGACGTTGAGAACTTTGACTAGAAATGCACAAAAATACCAAATTACATCATTTTGTCCTTTTAAAAGGAATGAAATTGTATTTAATATTACATCACAAAAATGGTAATGAAGATGATCACACTATTACTATTACCACAACTATTACTACTACTATTACTACGAATAATAATACTAATAATACTACTTCTACATGTATTACTACCACTTATGGTAATAAAAGAAGCATATAGAATCTATCTGTATTATAAAGGACGAAGAATTGGATCATGTAATGCTAAAGTAGATTTTTATGCGGCAACCAAAAACGTTGAAAATTTGCATACTTGTTCAAAATAAAATATAAATTTGCATGAACCTATTCATTTTCATTGATTCGAAGGGTTGAGAAATTTAAGGGTTGAAAAATTTAAGGGTTGCAAAAATTTAAGGGTTGAAAAATAGTAATTTCACCTATGAGTTAAAGAGCATAAAAAGAAATGCCATGATTTTTAAAATGTTTTTACAAACCAGATACGAACTGATAAAGACACACTCGATTTAAAAAGTAAATAATGCAGAACGGATGTGCTTACAATCTATTACATCTAAAGCTACATGATCATCATGTCCGAAATAATAAAAAGTTTCTGACCAACAAAGATAAAGGGACAGTTAGATAAAAGGAACAGACAGATAAGAGTTCAAGCCTTTCATGACAATCAGTAGAATCCCGATGTAGACTAGATCTAGATCCAGAACCTACCCCACCAGAGGTGGGTTTCTCAGCTAGTAAGGATAATCGTAGTAACAACAATCACAACAATAATAAACTACTACTACTTCTCCTTCCATTACATTATTACATGTACTACTAATAATAACAACAATGATGATAATAATCATAAAAATGATAACGACAATGATGATGACACATGATGCTCATATAGATACCTAAGCCATGCAAAACTTGAATCTTAAATCATTCGAAAAAGCAGAACCTTAACTGATGCAAATAATATGAATATTATGAACTAAAGTGTGCATCAAATAAACTACATCTAAAAATATAATTCTGAGTTGGCCGTTCTTCATTCTCCGCCAAAGACTTCATTGCCAGGCTACTAAGAGTAACAATATTTTGCATGTAGGTTCTAAATGACCCCAAGATCATTTTCATTTGATGAATTGTTTCAACAGAAGTGACATTTCACTATTGAAAATTTCATTGCTCTCTTGCCCTTGAGTAGAATTTTCATTCACCGGCTGTCATTTTGAACAGGTTATAATTAAAATGTTGGAATAGCTCCACTCACGCTTACCTGCGTAACCTCGGTCTCAAATTCTGACTCAATCTATAATCATACTTGGTATCACTCGGGGTGTAACATGCTTGTTACAAATAACAGTAGTACTTTAGTAGAGGTAGAAGTTTTTTAGGGAAACTTCTCCTTAGTTTCAATTGTGTGGTTGGTTAAGACAAAACCTATTTTCCATTTGAAACAAGACACTATTCACCAAGCCAAGGAGGTTGGGCAATCAAACTTGTCTCATGAAAGAAAGTTTCATCTGTTTATTTTTGGGGTTTTTTCTCTTGGCATTGAGTTCATGTCTTTATTCGATTCTTTCAAAAAAGAAGACTTCGTCCTCCATCAATTATTTGACTATTAAAAACAAAAACACATCATGATTCCCTGTACACCTCACATGTCACAAGTTTACTGAAAAATTAACAAATCAATGCCCTACGAGTAGTAAAAAGCCACAAATAAAACATGGCTTGATAACAAATCAAAGCTTAAAAGAAAATACATTTCTTTTGCTCATGGTCAACTTATTTGCTGCACAAAACAGTAAAGTGAAGCTTTCTACAGTCATTACCCGTTCCAACCAGGTACAGGTTTGCCCGTGAGTTCCAGGGGCGGGGTTTAGATCCATTCCCAGACCAGTACAGGTTGCAGTCATTGCCCAACCGGTCTCTGACAAAGTAAAAAAAAAGAAAAAAAGATTATTGATACAGCGACTAAAATGTGAAGTCAAAGACAAGCATTTATTAAAATCAGTAATAAACATTTAACTCACTCGCTGACACTACCGACACATGCTAGGTCCCATCAATCGGCCATGAGCTGCCAAAGTCGGTATTGATATTCCTATGTTTTTTCTACTTCCATTTGGTATCGGCATTTCTCACACGTCACGTAGTTGAATCATTTGTATGGAGAAACATTATAATATTATTATTGGTGAGACAGCCACAACTCTAGAAGTCAATAACTTCACTCTTGACAATAAAAAATTCCTGTCAACCCAAGAGTTAGATCTCAATCTACAAGTGAATTTAATTTTGAATCATCAGTTATAAATCTTTATGTTGCTGGGTCATCTAAAAAAGCAGCCAAATGCTAGATGTATGCCTAAATCTAAATCTACTACTAAAACAGACGATGGAAAGTGTGTCATTCCTTGAAGAAGAAAACAAGTTTCACACTTTTTAATATTATTTTTCATTTACTTTTTACACAGACCAGTTACTCACAAGGTATTAAATAAAATTAATTTATTTTTTACATAGAACATGGACCAATCATTCACAAAGTATAAGACCAATTTATCTTATGCATGGAACATGGACCAGTTAATTACAAGTACAAAATCAATTTATTTCAGACATGGAACATGAACCAGTCCCTCACAAGAATATAAAATCAATTTATTCCAAACATGGACTATAGACTAATCAGTCGCAATGTATAAAATCAATTGTTTTTACATGGAACACGGACCAGTCAATTCAAGGAAGAATATTTATCTCTTTTTTACATGGACCAGTCACTCACAAGGTACAAAAAATAATCCCATTTTTTCACATGGCCTAAATCAATTTATGAATTTCTTTTTAACATGGGCCATCCTTTACCAGGTTACAAAATCAATTTCTTCTTTTACAAACTAGTCAACGGCTAAGTGTAAAATCAATTTCTGTTATATGTATAACAATCATTCACAAGGTATAAAAACAATTTGTTCTATATAATATGTAATATAAATAAGTTACTCACCAAGTGTAAAATCAATTTCTGTTTATATGTAACATGGGTCAGTCACTAACCAAGTGTATTATAAACATGGAGCCAGTCACACACAAGGTGTACAATCAATTTTTGTTAACCATTTTATCTATTAAGCGCACCAACCCTAATAAACGCAGCCTCGGGATTTGGGAAGAAAGAAGTTTGAGTTATAAAATAAAAGTAAACAAATGTGTTGATAGGGGTGTTCAATGGACAGGCAAGGCTGAAGTTTCATACCCAGGTCATTGTTTTAAAAGAGTCCTCTGTTCTGTAAAATTGAATGCGGAAAATACCATTAAGTTCTTTAAACACTAAGGTCAACGAGCTTGCCGGTGAGTTGACCGGTTTACAGGCGAGGACAACATTGATCACACTCACAATCTTATATGGCGCACATTTCATCACGACACAATAGTACTAAAACACAATGATAGAGAGAACCACATAAAAATAACACAGATTGAAATAGAGTTCATTCAATCCCGCCCAATGACTCCGTGAAGCAATTGTAGAGTTTCTGTTCTATACATGGGGTCAAACACTCACAAAGTGTAAAATTAATTTCTGTTATATATATGGAGCCAGTCACTCACAAAGTGTGAAATCAATTTCTGTTATATACATGGGGCCAGTCACTCACAAGGTGTAAAATCAATTTCTGTTATATACATGGGGCCAGTCATCCACAAGGTGCAAAATCAATTTCTGTTATATACATGGGGTCAGTCACCCACAAGGTGTAAAATCGATTTCTGTTATATACATAAGGTCACCCACAAGGTGTAAAATCAATTTCTTTATATACATGGGGCAATTACTCACAAGATGTAAAATCAAGTTCTTTTATATACATGGGGTCGGTCACCCACAAGGTGTAAAATCAATTTCTTTTATATACATGGGGCCAGTCACTCACAAGGTGTAAAATCGATTTCTTTTATATACATGGGGCCAGTCACTAACAAGGTGTAAAAATCAATTTCTTTTATATACATGGAGCCAGTCACTCATAAGGTGTAAAAATCAATTTCTTTTATATACACGGGGGCCATAGTCACTCACAAGGTGTAAAATCAATTTCTGTTATATATATAGGGCCATCACTCACAAGGTGTAAAATCGATTTCTTATATATACATGGGGCCAGTCACTCACAAGGTGTAAAAATCAATTTCTTTATATACATGGAGCCAGTCACTTATAAGGTGTAAAATCAATTTCTTTTATATACATCGGGCCAGCCACTCACAAGGTGTAAAATCAATTTCTGTTATATATATAGGGCCAGTCACTCACAAGGTGTAAAATCAATTTCTTTCATATACATGGAGGCAGTCACTCACAAGGTGTGCAATCAATTTCTTTTATATAAATGGGGCCAGTCACTCACAAGGTGTAAAATCAATTTCTTTTATATACATGGGGCCAGTCACTACAAGGTGTAAAATCAATTTCTTTTTTACATACATGGGGCCAGTCACTCACCAGTCTGCCACCAGTTGTCCAGCACAGGTTTCTGAATGAGACTTTTGATCCAGTGCATGGTTTCAGCATCACAATGCTCACCAGCGATGAAGAAATTGGTAAAACTGGAACCGAATGGAAGAAAATCACAGCAGACATAAGGTTATTTTTCTAAGTACAAGACTCAATGATTTATCCAGTCATCAAAGTTAGTGAAGTCTAGGGGAGAATGAAGGTGAAACAGCAAATGACAATCAAATGTAAAGGAATAAGAGGGTAGAAGTAGGGCATACCTACAGCATCCACCTTCCTCTTCCAGGTTATATATATATATATATATATATATATATATATATATACATATATACATATATATATATATTATATATATATATATATAAACACAAAGAGGGAGGGAGGAGGGGGAGAGAGAGAGAGAGGAGAGAGAGAGAGAGAGAGAGAGAGAGAGAGAGAGAGAGAGAGAGAGAGAGAGAGAGAGAGAGAGAGAGAGAGAGAGAGAGAGAGAGAGAGAGAGAAGAGAGAGAGAGAGAGAGAGAGAGAGAGAGAGAGAGAGAGAGAGAGAGAGAGAGAGAGAGAGAGAGAGACAGAGAGAGAGAGAGAGAGACAGAGACAGAAGCAGAGACAGAGAGAGACAGAGAGAGAGAGAAGACAGAGAGGCAGAGGCAGAGAGACAGAGAGAGAGACATAGAGACAGAGAGACAGAGCGAGCAAACAAACAAAGAGCAAAAAAAGAGATACTGTCAAACAGACAGATACAGCTTCAGCTCTAATGTGGATAATATTAGAATGGAATTTCCCTTCACTCTGGGAAAATCTGTTACATGAAATGAAACATAACAGTGTACATAACAGAAAGCAGAGCTTTTCCCAGAGCTCTTCCTTTGTTGAAATCAATCAAAAGTTTGTCTCATGACTTTCTGATTTGTGATTTTTTTGTGTCAAAACCATAAAAAACCCAAAGCTGAAAGCAACAAGACAAAACACCTAGCTCTAGGGTTGAGTGAGTTATTCAACCAAAACTTGATAAAATTTCCAAAACTTTCACGTGGCTCTATGAACTCATTGATGGTACTCACTGTTCCAAAGGCAAATATTTTTTGGCATATTCTCCCGTAGGGTCCCTGAGGGAAAGAGAAAATTTCTGAATGAAGTGTTATCTTTTCCAATGGATATACAAAACATAACAACAAAGAACGAAACAAAAACCTGAAGAAGTGGAAAATACCAAATATTAGTCCCAAACACACAAAAAAGTTTATTTTTAAATCAGCTGTCTAAAATAAATGCAGAAAAAAGAAATGAAAAAAACAAGACGTGAAATCAGGCAGGAAAAACATTTATGTGTGAAATAATTTTGACTGATTACTGATTTTGCTCGCGGGCAGTGGACAGATAAGCACCTGTACAGGGAGTAGATGATCCCGTCCTCCACGCATCTCCCGCTGTCTTGCAGGCAGGTCTTCAATGACCAAAGGCTAAGGGAGTTAACCCTGACAGAAAATAACAACCTGCTGCCTTGCAGGCTGGTCTTGAATGACTAAAGGCTAAGGGAGTTGACCTGACAGAAAATAACGAGGAATGGTAAGGGGCCTCAAGGTGGCGGCCCCACCATCTACCTAGGGTACATTGTTCTAATACCCTGCTTATAAAACAACCTGATTCAGAGAATTTTTCTGTGAATATAACTGGCTTGATCTTTGGAAGACGAACTTGGAAATGCACATGCCCTGTAATTTTTGAAACATGGAACATTAGGTCAATAAATGAAAAGAGTTAGAATTAGTTGAAGAAATGGAAAATTCAAAGTAGATATTTTGGTCATTACAGAAACAAAGAAAAAAGGACAAGGAATAGAAAATGTAGGACCGAATCATAATATTTTAATCTTCTTAGGAGTAGATGTCAAAGATAGAGCTAGAGCAGGAGTAGGCCTCCTAGTGCATAAAAGGCATGAAAAGCTACTAGAAAGTTAGAAATTTGTAAGCCCACGGCTATTAGAATAACATGAAAATAGCCAACTTTTTTTTCCCTCATAAAGATGTCCACAAATATACAAGACTAAATGAAGACAGGTGCTAAAAGTTAATGATAGACTATATAATAGTTAGCAGCTCCCTTTTTACAGTACATTGGATGCAAGAGTAAACAGAGGAGCAGAAATATTTAGTGATCATCACCTAGTGATTGCCAAAATGAGATTACTGACTGAGGAAAACAAACAGAACAGGAAAGAGAAGTCTTTTACTTTCCCTCAAAATAGAGGAACTTAAATAAACCAGTAGTAAAACAGGTATATCATTCTAGGATAAAAAGATTTATCAGTGAAAGACAGATGGAAGAAAATGTCTTTTATAAAGAAACACTATCCTCAGTTTTACTGAAGAGGTCTGTGGTAGGAAACAAATTAAAGGAGATGGAAAAGAACAGCATGTGAGAAAGTCAAGACTAAGATCAAAGAAAAGAAGGATGCCTGGAAGAAATACTTTTATCAAACAAAGAGACCAGAGGATAGGATCCTTTTTCTGTCGATGTAAAAGAACTATCCTCAAAGAGGAAGTGAGGAAAGCAAAAACAGGAACAATGGGAAGAGTTTGACAAAACTTAAAGAAAGCTATCAATGAAATCAAAAGCTGTTCTGGGGGCAATGAAGAGCATGAAAAGACCAAAGCATGCTCAATACGACAAATTAAGAATGTCAAAGGAGAAATAATGAAAGAAGACAGCAAAATCATGGAAACATGGAGAAATTATTTTCACTAATTACATAATCCCTCCAGAATGTATGAAACAAGGAGTAAAGATCAATTAGTCAGAGTATCAAGTAATCCAGAGGAGACAGCTGAAGATGTAGATATATGAATGGAAGAACTCCAAACAGCTATAAGAAAAGTGAAATTAGGAAAAACCCCAGGAGCAGATCAAGTTTATCTAGAAATGATTAAAAACCAAGGGAGAGAGGCAGACAAACTACTTCATGCAATATGCCAACAAGCATGGAAGTCAAAACAGGTGCCAGACGACTGGAAAAGGGAACGGTAGTACCAATACATAAGAAAGGATCAACTATGGAATGCTCAAATTATAGAGGGATATCACTACTTAGCGTTCCAGGAAAAGTATATGCCAGGATACTGGAAATGAGACTAAGGAAAAGAGTAGAGGGTCAGATTGAAGAGCATCCAGAGTGGATTTAGACCAGGAAGAAGTGTGCAAGACCACATATTTACAATTAGACAAATAATAGAAAATTCCTTGAGGGAAACATTGACTTGAACCTGTGTTTTATTGACTTGGAAAAGGCATTTGACACTGTGGGAGGGACGAACTATGGCATTCCTTAAAAGAACACAATGTAGAGCAAAATTGAATAGAAGCCATTAAAAGTTTTACAATAAACCAACATGTGCAGTGAAAGTAGCTGGAAACATATCTGAAGAATTTGATGTAGATATAGGAGTAAGACAGGGTTGTCCTAAGTCCTCTTTTGTTTATCACATTTATGGATTCAGTCGCAAAGGCATCCTTCAAAACTGAAGAAAATGAAGGTAGGTATGTGGAAGTTCAAACCAATAAATGTATCAATGCTTTTCATTTGCCGATGATTTAGTTCTGTTTGGAAAATCAGAAAGTGACCTTCAGTCGAATATCAACATTATGAACACTGAACTAAATAAAAGAGGAATGAGAGTAAATGCAAAGAAAACTAGTAACTAGGGAAGCTAAAACACAAAATCTTAAATTGGGCAGGGGGTATTTAGAACAAGTCCAAAGCTACAATTACCTAGGAGTAATGATTAACTCAGAGGGAAAAACTAAGATAAGGAATCAGCCAGAGAATCAAAAGGCATGTGCAATATATAACCATCTAGGAAAGGCATTTGTAGGTAAACAAGAATTGTCAACAAAAACCAAAATGGCAGTATACAATACAGTTTATTATCCTACTCTCCTCTATGGCAGTGAAACTGGACTTAGACAGTAGAGAATACAGAGTACAGCAGCTGAAATGAAATATCTAAGAAGAGTAGTAAGGAAAACTAAAAGAGACAAGATCAGAAACACAACAATAAGAGATCAAACCAAAGCAGATGGCATAAAAACTAAGATAAAAACAAATCAATTGAGATGGTTTGGGCATGTAAACAGAATGAATGACAATAGAATAGCTAAATCAGTATACAGTGCTAAAGCCCAAGGTAAAAGACTAAAAGGCAGACCTCGGAGAAAGTGGGAAGAAGATATAAAAGAGGCATTGAAGCATAGAAATTTAACTTTCAAGGAAGGAAACAGAAAATGTCAGGACAGGGCACCCTGGAGAAAGATCATCTCGGCATCTGAACCCATACACCGAAAGGTAGAATGGGAACTGATAGAGAAAGAAAGAAAGAGTGATTTTGCCTTTATAGTCAGTTTTGGAAATATCGATAGCTTTTTGACACATTAACCATGCTAAATTTTTTTTTAACATTTCACTATAATACACAAAATGAGAGGGAACTCTAAAAATGTTTTGCTTCAGAAAATCTTCTAAAAAAATGTCATTACCAAATTAATTTTAAAAATAACTCTTTTCTGTTTGTCTCTCAAATACAGGATATATTTGTTACTAAGTCAATGTCTTACTTCAATTTATACGGTGTGCTATCTAACTCATTAATGTGTAGATTCCCTGACGGGTAGACCCTGACCTAGATTCAACTTCCTGGCAACCCGACCGCTGTGGTGTTTTTACATTTTTCTGAGCTCCTATGTGCTTCTTCTGATGGGTAGCGTTAGGAAAAGAATTTTACATCTGTCTTCATGTTATTATTCTAACAGTCCATGGTAACAAAATTGATGATAAAAATAAAAGCAAAAACAGAAAATGCAGAAAATGTGGACAATTGAAACAGGGCGATGAAATGTGTGTTGAACAGGAGGTAGCACAGTAGCAAAATATGATCAATGATGGGCTTTGCAAAAAGTGACGCTACTATAATGCATTTAGCATCAGAAAGAAGCTTAAACCGATCAATGAGCTTTCTAGAAATAATAGTACTCAAAATAAGTAGCAAAATTAGGTTTGATGAGCAATCTGATAGTTGAAAGAGAAGAAGTCATCAGCGGCTGGGTTTGGGTGGCTTAAACAATAGCAAGAAGTCAGTGAACGGTCGATTTTGGCCACGTTAAACACAGCTGGCTGTCTAGAAGGCAGTAGTTTTATTAGGCAGCACTTTTTAAATCTTTAATGAGTTAAAGCTTTCCATCATGCTACTGACATGTTACAAACCGCTAGGGCCTGATTCCCTACCTCAGCTCTGATGGCCCGCATGGCAGTTGGTGCTGTAAACATGCTGTTGACTTTGTGCTGATGAAGGACTCGAAGAAAGAGCTTGGATCGTGGAGTTCCAACTGGCTTTCCCTGAAACATAAGAAGATGGTGAAATGAAAAAAAGAAACTAAAACAACATTGTATCATATTTTCTAAAAGAATTTTATATGATTTTTCATGGAAAAGATTAATACATCATTAAATTATTTTTTTTAAGCATGACAATTTGCTTAATTAAATTTGCATGACTATTACTTCACATCTCAATGTTATAATTTTTTTTAGAAAAGTCAATTTGTTCTGCTGGAGATAAAGCCAAAATCTACTGATACATTGCAAAAAGGACTTTATTAGGTAAACTGCAAAAACGATTTTTACATTTATTGCAAATTATCCCATCCAGCATATGCATGATCTCAAAATGAATAAAGAGGAAACAGCCAGATAAAAAAAATATGTAAAAGAGTGAAAGGAAATTAAGACATGTTCTCATCCAACACATTTTTTTCTGATTTAAAAAAAAACATGCATAAAACGTTATCCTCATCACCTCCTTCCACCTCCACAAGTTCAAAAACAGCATTCATATATAAGCTTAAATGTGGCTATGACAAAGCAGGACAAAAAGCCTGCAATCAATCAAAAAAAATATTTTTTAATTAAATTTTGGAGGTTATTTACATAAACCTTATCATCGTAGGCCGTTATGACTTATAGAAACCCAGTTGTAATGTAATCAAACCTTCAAACCTCATACAAAACGGTTGTGCAGCCACTTATCAAAGGGGAGTAAGCAATGTAGAATGGCCCACAACCCATCCCAGATCAGAGGCAGCCCACCAGACCTGAAAATGAAAAAGAAAGTTTACAATAGACATCGTCAAAATAGGCAAAATCAAATTGTATGTTTTGCAACCAATTAGGGGGAAGGAGAGGGGGGGGGGGGAGACGGCATCTTCTTCTCAGCCAATGTTAGGGTAATTAAAGTAAAAACATTAAACTATTTTTACCTACCCTCGCCCATAAAACAATTTGTAACAAAAAAATTATACGTCATATGGACAGTTTTCTGCATGGAAGATGTGGATAAATGAACATTGTACCCGAATATATAAAGAACAGAAAACCGGCATTTTGGTCTCAAACTCGCCAATCCAGGTGCAGCTCCTCCCCTCCCCCTCCCTTCCCCTTAATCACCATGCCAGCTTTGTAAATTAAAAGCAGTCTAAGAACTCTAAAGTTCCTCTGAAAATGACAGATACATTATAATATATTAATTTGCCAAAATGCATGTTGATCTTTAATTTGCTTCATACAAAGAATCCACATGGATTTATTCTTGAATTCAGACTTTAAGGGAACAAAGAGAGAGAAAGACAGAGAGAGAGAGAGAGAGAGAGAGAGAGAGAGAGAGAGAGAGAGAGAGAGACAGAGAGACAGAGACAGAGACAGAGACAGAGACAGAGAGACAGAGAGACAGAGAGACAGACAGACAGACAGACAGACAGAGACTTATACAGACAGGCAAAGACACAGACAAACAGGAGGCAGAGAGACAAAGAGAAGCTGGAGAGAACAGGTATGTGTATGTAAAAGCGGGTGTGTGTGTGTACATGTATGCATGCGTATGTGAGTGTTAGTATGCATGTGTACATGTGAGTGTGTATGTGTATGCATGTGTGTGTGTGTGCACGTGAGAGTGTGTATGCGCATGTGTGTGTGTGCAGGTGAGCGTGTACATGACAGAGTGTGTGTGCACAATACCAAAAATGTACACACACCCTCGAAAAAATTAGAGGGAAATTGGTCCTATAATGTATTGAAAAAAGTAAGTAAAAGATGATGACAGATACACAGGATCTGTATGAACCAAAAAAACCCAAAGATTCTCCATAACTGACCTGTCCAGGATTCAGGCCATAGACATTGGACATTGTCCAGTTCATGGCAACAGCATGCCCCCCGCTTGGTCGCACAACAGCCTGAAACGGGAATAAACAGACAAAATTAGCACGGCTTTGTTTATTTGTTTCATTGAAGTTTATCTCATCCACAACATGTGATGATCTCAAGATGAATCAAGAGGAAACAGAAAGATAAAAATCATGTGAAAGAGTGAAAGGAAAGAAGTAGGACTTACCAGTAGCACTCCGCCAACTGCCCACCAATGAGCATGCTGGAATAGGGTTGCCACATTTCCCATATAAAATCTTTGACAAATGACATTATCGACAGATTTCAAGCATAAAGAAAATTCAAAAGCATATCGAGCATGAGGCACATTGAGTGTGAATACTTTTATATAGAGATGTTCAATACTGTTTTTCATCACCTTTCCCCCCTTATTCTATCATGTGGGTTGTTTATTTTACATCCAAGCACTTCCAATGATCTTTTTTCTTTTATTTTTAATTTTGAGACTTTATTTTAAGAACCTCTTTCTCTCCTTCTTGAGCATGTTCATTGAACACTCATTGAACCTCCTTCTTTACTTTATTTATATATTTGTAACGCCCACTTTCTTCTCTCTTGGTTCTTAAAATCAAATTAGTAACAAGCAGACTTTTAAATGCTTGTGTAAATCATGAAAAAATTTAAAGCATTGAATACCTTATCAAATGTCTCTCTCTGTATTCTCAGTGCATACCTTAGGGAGGCCAGTTGTGCCAGAAGTGAATAAAAGATAAATAGGATCAGAGGCCGGTACGGAAACACAATCAGTTGGTCGTCCTTTGTTGAGAGCCTCATTCCAATCCACATCCAAATCAGGCTTTAAATCTACCGCATCAAACTGTGAAATACAGGAAATCAAGACGTGATTACTTAATTCATCATTTCAAACCTAATTAGAATCCAATTTCATCTATTGGGTTAAACAGAAAATACATGTAGCGGAATAAAGCCAAAAGTCTATACACATCAATTAAACGATAATAGAGCTGTAGAGGTAACAGAATGAACATTTCAATATATTTTTCAGCAACTCTTGAAGATAACAGTTTGTATCTCTGTATATCATCAAATCAGAAAATATATTAATTCCTTGCCAAAGTATGTCCCTAAAATTCCTAAGAACATTGAAGGACGCACACTGTATTGTTGTCTGTGAGGTCATCGTCATGTTAGCAATTTCTCAATTTTTTCTACAAGTCATTTCTCTCAAATAATTAACTGTTTTATCATGAATACACACATCCTTAAGTATTGGGAGGGGGGAGACAAATCATTAATATTGTGACTCAGACCTTGAGGTCCTGGATTAGAAACCTGGCAATGCTAGGTCCTATTTTGTGTGTTCCTTGGGAAAGACACTTAATACATATTTTCCCACTCTACCCAGGTACAACAAGCACTAGCACTAGGTAGGGAGCTAAAACCTGGGACAGGCTAGCGTCCTGTTCAAAATGTGGCGTATTACTTGTTCTACTTCATGTCATAGAAACTGTGTAACTTTCACATTTTTTAAAACTATTTATCATCAATGCAACACCCAATCTTGAGGCATCCTCTTCTCTTACCCCTGGTCTGTTAAATATGATACACTTGGAAGGCTTTACGTTGGTCAGAGACAAAGCTTCATTGAGAAGTGGCTTGTAGGCAACTATCCGTGATGGCTCCACTCCACAGTTGGCGCTGACAATCACCTTGGGCTGGTCAGTATGAAAGGGTGCAAAAAAAATAAAACAACAAGCACTATAGCTTGAATGTGTAAAGCATGTAAAAAAATATAAAATTCTTTGAAATGAAGACAGCAAGGCACTTTTGAACTCTATGACAACACCTCACCCCCTCCCTAATTACAATAGTTATGAAAAATTATTTCACATGAGCCCCAGTTCTTAATAAAGGGACAGTAGGTATGGAAGAGAAAGCGGGAAATAGGTAGAAACAGGGAAGCCGAAGGACCTGAAAAATATAAAAGAATAATATTAAAGAGAAACAAGTGTATAATGACAATAGTAGGACTAAGGCACATAAAGAGAGGGCTTTAGTACAAAAAGGTAAAATAGCTTGGTAAATAAATAAAAAGACCACAAGAAAGATTTAAGGCTTGAAGATGAAGTGAATAAGGATCAAATCAAAGATTTGACATCAAAATACAAACAGTTAAAAGATTGGATATGTACATAGAAACTCTAGGACTTGATTACAAGAGAAAATAAACAAATCATTTACAATTGAGAAAATAAATCATCTACAGACATACAATATAACAAGACTAAAAATAAACCTGTAGGGATCTTTATGGAAAACCCCATCTACCAGCTATATAAAAAACTTTCTCTCTTTTTTTCTTACATAAGAAATAAAACAGTCGAGAAAAATATTTTCCTCACTTCTGAATGTATTATTCTAGAAGATAATTCTTTGGCAGCAAAACCTCCAAAAATGAGCGAGTGAATAGCACCTAGGCGAGCACATGCAAGCATGGCCACCATCGCTTCTGGTATCATCGGCATGTAGATAAGAACTCGATCGCCTTTCCCTACACCATAGTGTTGCAAGGTGCCCGCAAATGCCGCCACCTGATGAATAATAAAAAAAATTCCTTACAGCATGGATGAAAATTTTAACAGATAACTTCCTCTAATGAATACTGAATTGTCAAAGAGTTTTGGATTTTGGCCCTTTCTTTCTTCATTTCTTTTTTTTTGCTTGAATTTTTTATTTCAGATGGCAGGGAAGCTGAAAGGGGGCTAACACTAAATAAGACATCTTTCATCAGATTACTTGAAGTAAGTTTCTAACTTGTTCCTTCCTGTAACAATATGTATCAAGGACATAAAGCTCAAAACACTACTGAAATTACATCATGAAACTTTGACAAACATCCTGCTTCTGATCAAAAGCTTTTCTCTTCTTTGTCCTGTTAGTTGTAGATAAGATTACAAAGACAAAGTTTCTTAATAATTTTGTAACCAATTGGTCAGTCCTACCTGCTGAAGTAGTTGGGAATAGGAGATGTGCTTGACAACATTTGTGACAGGACTGTCGTAGATGATGGCTGTCTGATCACCTCTTCCTAATTTGACATGTCGGTCAACTGCATTATAGCATGTGTTTAGCTCTCCACCAACAAACCTGTCAGGCACGGCATTTAAATTTCACTAGTAAACAAAATTCAAAGATAAGTGAACATAACAGATTTAAAACCATTTTTAGTTATCATGAAATCAAATTTCCATTGAAATGAAACTTTTTTTTTACACAACAATCCATCTAGGACAGGAATTCCCAACATTTTGAATGCTCTGCACCCCTAGAAAATTTTTTACTATGTTCTTACACTCCCTACAAGAGTAATCTTGTATGGATAAGAAGGCAATTTATCAAATTTGAGCGACAAATTTAATTTTAAAGTAAATTTTTGAATGACATGAAAAGCAAAAGAAATCAAATACCAACAAACAGTACATACAAGATAAGCGTTTCATTCGATGTAAGCGTAAATTAAACAATTCTTTTTAAACTTATAAACTAACATTAGAAAATGTAAACTTTTCATTTAAGAAGCTGAAATGACAGTGATGTCTTGCGCAAAAGAGGGGAAAATTAAAAACAATTAAATTAGTCAAATCATCTGACTTTTAGTCCATTGTATACAATGGACTAAAACAATGAAAGGTATCTTTGTTTCATCAAAATTAGTTCAAAATTAGGGATTATACATAGAAAAATGACATTGATGCACCTTTTTCAGGGGGTTTGTAAATCGCTTGCGTTTTCATTATGTCTGAGCCAAATGTCTCTATCTTGGTGTGAATATGAAAGTCGTAATAAGACAAGTACAGTGGAACCTCTCTAATTGGGAGCCCGAGGATTTGGGAAACCCGGCTAATCGGGAAGAAATGTCAGGGAACAGGATATATTTTACCTCTCTAAACAGGTAAGGTCATTGGCTTATCTGGACAATTTTTCACGGGCTTGAACTGATTATCATTACCATTTCCCCAATATTTATTTATTCCAACACGTACTCATTATCCCAATTTGATTTCCATGTTAGCAAACATCGATCATTACAAAAGCATTAGTGCTACACGTGTTATACATTACACAATACGCACATAATGTCGCAAACGCCAGTTCACGACGAGAATAAGCCAGACATCTATTACGACTACCTAACAATACCTTATTGTTTTAAAAACTATCCTTTCTGAGTTGTTGGAGAATGTGTATCAGTCCACATTCTAATCCCATCTTTTGGGAGATAAGGTGATCATATAAGGCAATGTTACTGCAACATAATAAGTGGGATTGTGTATCAAACTAGCAGCAACGCAAGATGGTCACTCAATCAGGGGTTTTTTTCAACACAGACAGTGATTGTCAATGCCAGTGACATCAAAGCATGTAGAAAATAGTGTCAGCCAATCCTCTGTTATAAAAAAGCTTCATAGGCCGTTATAGTCAGCGGTCAATGGTAGCGGTCATGGGATAGCAAAGAAAAGGAATGGGGAGCACTTTGCTCACACTAGGCAACGTAATCCATTCGTATCCCATGTGTCTATATATAGAAATGTCTGGACGGCTAGACACTGTGACGAGGTGTGAATACGAGAACATCCATCTGGTTGTCTTGCTTTGATGACCAGCTGTCTTGAGACACTGACTGATAATGGTAATAATTCATTATGACCCAACAACACGAACGTCGATGTAGCTATGAAGTGGGTGAAGATAATAATATAAGGCTGTACCTAATGGTTGTTCTGGACAGGTTTTGATGCCATTTGGTCAGTCAAATTAGGCCGTCGCAAACGCGTTGGACAAAATACTCAAGATGGCTGCCGTTCCCATGGCAACTAAATCTTCAAAAATGACTTTGGCAATTTTATCTTCGCCTAATAGCGTCATGCTGTGAACTCATTTGTGAAGCTCGAAATTGTGTATCTCTTCAAACTAAACAAAAAATCGCTTTCAGGACCAGCCCCCTATAAAAAAATCTTATTTAATTTTAACTATGTAAGCATACCGATATCGAAAATACCAAGAGTGAGGCAACGTCAACACATTTATAACATCAGTACGCCTGTCAACAGTCTTCTTTATTTCAATAAAAATTCTCTTTATTTCGATATTTATAAAAGCTCTCATTTCAATAAAGATAAATGTTTGTTCCATATAACAACTAACAAGAATCTGTTGTGATCATATTTTATCTTAATGTGGGTGGTTGTTTTGCTGTTAAATGTAGCTAAGCAGATGTTACAATGGCCACGTTGATGTTAGAAGGGAAACTTGGGACATTCTATTGCCTCTACCGATCAAAAACGCACAGTTTATACAAATGAGTCATAGTTATTACACAATTAACTATTTTTATTTATGTTCCAACACTATAGGATGATTATTGACACAAATAGGCTCATTTCTTCACATGACCACTATTTCCTATCCGGTCCTTAGGTAGCCGAGTTGAGGTTACACTACTCTAGGCCTCTTGTTAAAAAATATTTTAAATATTGTCTTCCTTCACTCTAAATCCTTTAAAGCCTTAATCTTTACAACTTTAAGAGTGACAAATATGAACAAAATTTTAACTATCTTCGGTAATTTTATGGTTTAGCGGCGCAACTCAAAGTGGGTCAAATTTGCACTTGTTGCCAGTATCGGCTTAGATCTACATTTAGAGGTGAGGCGGATGAAATCTATTTGCAATCTTTTACACTGAACGCCACCCCACCACGTGCCTCCATCCCACATGCCTCACCATGGTATGGGGTAGGGGGTTCAGGGGAAGGAATTTTGGATCGATTTCTTCCATCTCACCTCTAAATGCAGATCTAAGCCGATACCGATCGACACCAAGTAGAAATTTGACCCACATCCTTTTAAGACCGCTAAACCATACAATTACTGTATCTTCACATCAACATTCAATGTATTGATGGCAGACTCACCAGTCGGTGAAGGGACTGTTGCTGTCATCTAACACCCGATCCCATTTCTTGAACCAGTCAATACCTTCAGCAGCTTCGGCCCAAAATTCTTTTGGATTTTCAATCGATGTACGAAAGGTTGCAGCATATGAATAATGAGCAGTTGAGCTAGATACATTCCTTGAAAATAATGACCATGCTTTAAAAGAATGGATGACATTGAGTTTAGACAACTTAGATCTAGTAGCTGAGCTAAATCTAGTTCGAGACAAAACTTTAGATTCACTAAAAATGAGTGGACAAAGTTGCCGCAGAGGTAAAACCCATAGTTTTGCCATTTGTAAATGGATGAAACAGAGTCAAACAGTGGCTAGTGATTATGAGCTGAAATTAAGGCAAATTAAAATAAAACTGATGAATCTAATGCATAGTAGTAGTAGTGTAGTAGTGACTTCGCTACTAGATCTAGAATCAACTGTCGGCCGTCACAAGACAGATAGGAGCCTAGATCTAGATCTAACTTTCCGGTGTTTCGTTCAACTTCTGCGGGGGTTTTTTTATCATCAAAGCATGATATATGATGAAATACCCATTTTCAAATATATACATAGATCTAGTCAGCTGTCAAGGGTGTTGCGCCGACTTGAAAAAGAGAGAGCCGTGTCAAGACAAAAAAGTTTTGGGGCAGTAAAACGTAAACATCCGGTGTGACACAAATGTTTTATTATTCGTGGCTTATCGACCATGTCGACCACGCACTGCTCCGGTTATACAATACCCCCGACGCCATCTTAGCGGTAGACTTTGAGGGAGTCGACCTCTAGATCTATCTCATATGATAACAGATTGTTTTAAACGATTGACCAAATTATTTTTTTAAAAATAATAATGCGAAATGCCAGAATGTACTTTCACATCAAATTTCTTGATATAGCATAATGATTAGGAAATTATGATTTTTTTAAATATGAAAAAAATATTGACAAAACCGAGTGTATATACAGTGACAACATACCAATTTTGGAGACTGATAGCACGGAAACAAATTGACCTCAATCTTCCTAACTTCATGAAATCATAGTCACCAATACATGTAAGAAACTCAATTATTTTCAATGGACATATATCTACATGGATTAATAAAGAAGAAACCCGTTCTGCAAGCATGGTTTCCGAGAAAACTTTGCATTATTTACGAGGGATACAACAAAATTAGAAAATTGTTGTAAAAAAGTCTGAATAGGTTTACACGAATAAAACAGACACCAAAATAAAGTACAAATAAATATTCCTTACATGACACTACAGATTAAAAGTAAAAAAACTCATTACAATAATTAGTTATTCCCTCAAAATCACTCTCCTGATCCAAAATTATAATCAAATACCATTATTTTGAGCATTGATAAAAGATTTTTTTTTATTTAAAACAGAAAAGTATGGTATGAAAATAAATGGATTTAAAGCTAAAAACTGAAAAAGATGTTATTTTGCACCTAAAATCTATCAGATAGTGCTTTTTAAATTGTATAATTCATAATATTCTTCTTTTTTCTTCGATCTCTCTGCCAGCGGGTGAGATCAGGATGCAGATTGTCTCCATGAATTCCATAGTCTTTTGCAGACTCTCCTTAGGGCCGTAGAACGCTTCTTCCAGAGGTGCCTCTCCCGACCATATCGCTGTTCTCTCTGATGTGTGGAGCAGACACTACTGGAAAATATGTTCAGATTTCTGTGAGGCGTTCCACACTCACACTCTTCTGATTCTCCAACTTTCAGATAGCGATACATATGTTGATGGAGACTGCTGTGCCCAGTCCTGAGTCTGAATAGTGTGACCTGGGACTTTCTGTCAAGTTGGTGTATGGGGTCTTTGGGGTTATAGCTGCTATGGTTTTTGCCCCATTGATTGCAGACATTTGCCTTGATGATTGTCTTCTGTTCCTCGATGGCCAATGGCAGAGACTCATGGGGCATACTCGAACCTTTTTTTTTTTTTTTGCGAATTCATCTGCACGCTCAATCCCATCAATCTAGCAGTGTCTATGTATCCATTGTAATGTGTAGCATTGTGTCGACTAACAGAACTGTTGAAGAACAAAGAGGAAGTTAGAAAGCAAAACAGGAACAATGGGAATGGGGGGGCAATGCAGAGCATGAGAAGGACCAAACATGCTCAATACGACAAACTAAGAATGCCAAAGGAGAAATAATGAAAGAAGATAGCGAAATCATGGAAAAATGGATGATGTATTTACAACAATTACATACTCCTTCCAAAACATATGAAACAAGGAGTAAAGACCAATTAGCAAAAGTAACAAGTAATCCGGGGGAGACAGCTGAAAAATCCAAACAGCTATAAGAAAAGTGAAATCAGGAAAGGCCCCAGGAGCAGATCAAATTTATCCAGAAATGATTAAAAAATCAAAGAGAGATGTAGACAAACTATTACATGCAGTATGCCAATAAGCGTGGAAGTCCAAATAGGTGTCAGACAACTGGAAAAAGGGAACAGTTGTTTCAATAGATAAGAAAGGATCAAATAGGGAGTGCTCAAATTATAGAAGGATATGACTACTTAGTGTACCAGGAAAAGTAGGCCAAGATACTGGAAATGAGATTAAGAAAAGAGTAGAGGATCAGGTTGAAGAACCTCACCTTTATTTAGATCAGAAAAAGTGTACAAGACTATATGTTTACAATTACACAAAAAATAGAAACATTCCTTGAGAGAAACATTGACTTGCACCTGTTTTATTGACTTAGAAAAGGCATTTGACATTGTGAAAAGGTATCAACTATGGCATTCCTTAAAAGAACACAAGGTAGAGCAAAATGGAATAGAAGCCATTAAAAGTTGTTTTACAATTATCCAACATGTGGAGTGAGAGTGGCTGGAAACATATCTGAAGAATTTGATGTAGATATAGGAGTAAGACAGGGTTGTGACCTAAGTCCTCTTTTATTTCTCACATTTATGGATTCAGTCGCAAAGGCATCCTCAAACATGAAGAAAAGGAATGTAGATATGTGGAAGCTCAAACCAGTAAATGTATCAATGTTTTCATTTGCCGATGATTTAGTTCTGTTTGGAAAATCAGAAAGTGACCTTCAGTCGAATATCAACAGTATGAACAAAGAACTAAATAAAAGAGGAATGAGAGTAAATGCAAAGAAAACCAAAACAATGCTAGTAACTAGGGAAGCTAAAACACAAAATCTTAAATTGGGCAGGGAGTATTTAGAACAAGTTCAAAACTACAATTATCTAGGAGTAATGATTAACTCAGAGGGAAAACTAAGAGAAGAAATCAACCAGAGAATCCAAAAGGCAAAGATAATATATAACCACCTAGGTAAGGCATCTATAGGTAAATTATAATAGTAATAATAAAATAATAATAACTAATAATAATAATAATAATAATAATAATAATAATAATAATAATAATAATAATAATAATAATAATAATAATAATAATAATAATAATAATAATAATAATAAATAATAATAATAATAATAATAATAATAATAATAATAATAATAATAATAATAATAATAATAATAATAATAATAATAATAATAATAATAATAATAATAATAATAATAATAATAATAATAATAATAATAATAATAATAATAATAATAATAATAATAATAATATAATAATGATAATGATAACAATATTTAAAAATAATAGTTTTAGATATCAAAAATAAATATATAAAAAGATAAATATAAAAAAATAAAATGAAAATAAGAATAACAATATTAATAAAGATAATCATGATGATAATAATGATAATATTTATAATGATAATGCTGGTGATGATGATGTTGATGAGGATGATGATGATGATGACGATGATAAGCATGATGATGATGATGATAATCGTTGTAAGGATAATAATGATCATGATACATTAAAAAAGATAAAACCCTGCTATTACTCGACTCTCACCTATTTGATTTAGAGTCAAATTCAGTGGTGTCATTAAGGTATTTTAGACGTGAGGCTGGTCAGAATGAAACTACTGCAGGACAGGTTTGATGTCTCGCTTCTTTGTTCTCGTCATGATTCTTGTGGGCTTGATTTGTAACAATTGAAGCTTATGCAGTGAGTTTCCTGGCGGACTGTAGAGAAGGAATTGCAGTAATCCAGATGACTAGAGTTACTCAAAATATTGCATGCTTCAACATACAGGACGTCCCTAATATGGCTGATCCTTTAGAGAATACAATATATACTTTCATTATATATCAAGCTCAACATTTGTTGCAACTTTTAGATTATGTTCTTATCGTTGAAATATGTTTTTTCGTAAATTTCTAGGACCAATGCTAGGATTGTAGTGCACTCTCACATCATATACAATGAACAACAAACACAACAAGGATAACAGCAAGAAAGAACTACAACAGCAGCCCTCCATCTCTTAGTAGTCCATTGCCAGTGAACCCCCCCCCCCCCCAAACTGAAACAAGAGGAAAGGTCAATAGACAAAAACAAATCAGATTTAAAAACAAGATAAAATATTAAAGGGATAATATAGACAGCTTCATTTTTCATTTTCATTATTCAATTTTTATGAAGATCGCTTTCATAAAAGTTCATTTCATGTCCCACACCAGTCTTAGTATGCCGCATTTGATTAGCACGGTGCCTGCAGAATGTAGTGGTGTGAATATTTCATTTAGGCCTCTTGTTTGTAACAGCATCTTGATACAATACGTCTGCAGTAAAGTTGTAAACCCATGTCGCTATCATAACAGAAACAGACCATGAAAATGGAAAGGATCAACCCTTTTGATTACGTAATGGATTCATTGTCACGTGACCCACTCTTTTTGGTACGATTTGCCTATTCCCGATGATTCAAAGTAATCGATATTTATTTATTTAAAGATAAAAATATTAAATCCAAATGTAATGTTTTGTTTTCAATGAGACCAATCAGTAAACGACATCAAATTTCATGATTGGCCTACATGATGATTTTTCTTCTTGTTTCCATTTTCCGCTATTCAAGAAGATGGATTTGATTTGTTTTGATCTTATTTTACCCTTATCCACAACCAAGGCGATCTCGGGGGGTTTTGGTAGGATTTTTCATTTTGCCTGGATAGCCTTGCATACAGCCAATGGATCTATAACTGTAATGTGCAAAGAATGTAGTCATCTGCACACGAGCCCTTCTTTTTATTGCCCGTGTCCGATGGGACTAGATGTCGATCCACCTACCTGAACCCGGGGTCGAGGAGGGTGTTACTCCAAAGATTCTCGAAATAGAGTTACAACTTGCCGGCAGTGCTTGAACCCACGACCTTTTAGTTGAGAGGCCAACACCTTGCCTTCGGACTACTACACACGCACACACACACACACATATCCCTCTGTCTGTCTGTCAGTCTGTCCGTTTTTTCTCTGTGTGTTTCTTTCTGTCTCTCCGTCTCTGTTTATCTGTCTCTGCTTCCTCTGTATGCCTGTCTCTGTATCTGTCTCTCTCTGTCTCTATCTCCGTCTGTCTATCTGGCTGGCTGTCGGTCTGTCTGTCTATCTGTCTATTTGTCTATCTGCCTGTCTGTCTATCTCTTTCTCTCTTTTCTCCACCCCCACCGGCCGTCTCTCTCTTTCTCTGTTTCTCTCTCTCTCTCTGTTTCTCTCTCTTTGTGCCTTTGTCTCTCTCTGTGTCTCTGTCTGTCTGTCTGTCTCTGTCTCTGTCTCTGTCTCTGTCTCTGTCTCTGTCTATCTGTCTGTCTGTCTGTCTGTCTGTCTGTCTGTCTGTCTGTCTGTCTGTCTGTCTGTCTCTCTCTCTCTCTCTCTCTCTCTCTCTCTCTCTCTCTCTCTCTCTCTCTCTCTCTCTCTCTCTCTTTCCCTCCTCTCCTGGTGATTAATAGTGAACAACCGTAGCATTTATGTTATTGTGAAAATGGCTATTACAAAGAAATACAAGAAAGAAAACATTAAAATAGTTTGAATTTAATTTTTTTGGCGTTTTTTTGTGCTAAATCACTGGCCTCATGTCTTAATTTAAATTTCTTTCCCCTTTGTTTTTTCCATAGAATTCTGCAAGCATTCTAACTTTTGGTTTCTGAGACGCTCTGATATCAATCTGTTGGATGATTTTCTAAGCCCTGATTTTGAATTAAGACAACACCCTCACATAACAATATCAAAACACCCACTACATTAAAACAAAACAACAACAATATTATACATTAAATAACCAAACAAACCAAAAATTAAAAAAATAGACAAGTAACAAAACATCAACTACAAACAAGCCCAAACAAAACCCAGAAACAGAATAGGCCTACGACAAACAAGCCACAGAAATACAGGCAGCTATCCAACAACTGCTGCAGGCAAACATTAACTTCCTTAAAGAGCGTCAAAAAAAAAAAAAAAAAAAAGAGAAGGCAAAAAGTGTGATTAAAAAAAAATATTTTTCACATTGCCAAAATTACTAGCAGAGATGAATAGTGTTCAAAACTTGAAATTATCTAATCATGTCTTTATCTATTGTGGTCTGCAGCTTTTCTTTTTTATTTCTTTCCTTTTCCTGTCGAAGCTAATGAAGGAAAAACGCGATGAGGTCCTAAGCAAAGTAGGTCTAGATCTAGCAAGTTTTGCCTTTATCATCAATATCGCCTGGTATCATGTAATCGCATGGGATAATTTATGATTACGTAATCGGTTCATATGTCTTCGATACATTTCCGGTTCCTTTCTACAAGCGCCATGCGATTGATCGACTGTCGTCATGCTCAACTTTTAACTTTAGACATTCTTATCCCACTACAAATCAAGAAACCCAAATCTAAGTTCTTTTTTTGTCAAGTTTTTGTGGTAACGAAAGCCTCTTTTACCAACGTCATTGAAACAGATCTAGATCTAGAACATAAACTTCAATTACCTAGAGCTACACTTACACAGTTAATCTGTTGTTTTGATCTAGAATCTAGAGGCAGAGAGAGAGAGAGAGAGAGAGAGAAAGAGAGAGAGAGAGAGAGACAGAGAGAGAGAGAGAGAGACAGACAGAGAAAGACATAGAGAGAGATAGAGAGATAGATAGATAGAGAGAGAGAGAGAGAGAGAGAGAGAGAGAGAGAGAGAGAGAGAGAGAGAGAGAGAGAGAGAGAGAGATATTCTATATCTAAAGCTAGATCTAGAATAGATCTAGACCCAGCCTAGAGATTCGTTCGAAGACTTATCCCTGGCCTGATTAATTTGCCTTTCTGGCCTGATTTGGCTGGTTCGCCTAGAACCTAGAGCTGGAGCTAGATCTCGCCCAAAACAGATCTAAATATCAAAACTGAAAAAAATAACCACGCTCGGCCAAACCTTACTGTGATCTTAGCTTCCAGATTATCTTTATCCACAGAGATCTACTCTAGAATCTAAAGTAGTCTTAGAGTTATATTCTTTGATTCTTAATCTGGAAAAATTTGATTTAGACATGCCTTTTCAATCGGAAAATTCCATTTACTTTTGTCGGTATGCGACTTTCAACGGAACATCCGAATGTAATGGATCTGAAATGAATCAAATTAATGGTTTTGTTGATCAAGATCCCAGATCGCGACCAGCAGATCAACATTTTAATGAGAATCCGCAATGCTACAGTAGTTACACATCCAAACATCACTCAATTTATAATAATAATAATCATGAATGTGATTCTTATCGACCATTTATGGGACAGTCAAATGGTATAATAAACGGCACCATGAATGGACAAATTACTTACCATAGCCTGAACACTACGCATTTCCATGGTAACCATAGATCTAATAGAGGATCAAGATCAATGAATGACCAAGGTCACAACGGACATGTAAATCAGTGTGGCTTTGGACCAAGATTTCAATCGTCTATGTTTGACATAGGCCTAGATTACAAGCGACTTGCCGCAGCTGAACAGCAAATTCAGTCGTCAACGACAAACCATTTCGGAAATCAGAATAATATGATTGGTAATGCTCATGAGTTCCCAACAAAGCAAATTTTCTCGAGGGAAGATGAGCACCGCTTTGAGACTCATGGTAGAAGTGGCTTTACGGACAGTGATCGTGGTCACAGGCAAGTGATGAACAGTGGACATTTACCACCAAATTTCGTTTATTACCAAGACATGTGGTGTTACCCACCAGATTTTCATCGAATTCCACCCAGTTTCCAAAATGGGAACATCAGGTATCACGAGGAAGAGAGAAAGAACTGGAATTGTGACTCGCCATGGAAGCAACACAGCGAAGTGTTAAAAGATACAGGAACAATCAGCTGTTCAGAGAGAGAGGAAGACAATCATGTAGGCCCATATGATGAAGAAGATTATTTGAAGTCTTCAACTTTGGAAATGGTATCTACTGAAAGAGACAATTCTAATAAACTTCCAAATCCACAAGAACAAACGATTGCTGAGAAAAAAATGATCACGGTATCAATATCACAGCAGGAACGTTCTGAGATTGGGAAAGAGGAAGAAAATGGGCCTGAATCGAATAAGATGCAAGAGGGAGAGAAACTTCTTTTTGAGGACTCATTCATTGAAAATGTTGAAAGGATCGATGATTACAACAATAACGAACATGACGAAACTAAAATCGGTCAACAGGCCACTCAGAGCCTGAGGAATAAGGAAGAAGATGAAAACGATGAAGAGTCAGGTGAGAAAGATTCGGACAAAGAGGAAGCTGCGGAACCTCGGAAGTTTTCCAAAAGCTACTGGAGAAAGCAGCGCAGATTGCGGCTGAAAGAGCGCCTAATGGCGGAACGGCAACTGCCAGAGGCAAATCCCGATGCCGTTGCTGAGAAGGTGGTCAACAAACAGAGAAGCCAAAAATTTAAAGGTACGGTGAAGTGTGTGTGTGTTTATGTGTGTGTGCGTATGTGTGCGCGCGTGTTTTGCATATGTCGAGCCTATCAACTTTGTCTCTGTTTGAGCGAGAGGGAGTAGAGGGAGTGTTTCTTTCATCACCTTCGTTGTAACAAGCTTCGTTATAAATGTATCTAGATTCAAATATCTTGCTGTCATTGTCAACTGTACGGTACAAAAAAAGTTACGCTACGGCGTGAAGAGAGGGATGGACATCCAGGAGTCATGACAAGGGTGTACTCTGTCCCAATAAGTGTGTTCGGAAGTTTTAAAGGCCAAAAAAACTGTATTGACGGTGGGGGCACATGAGGAGGGGGCGCGAGACTCTACGTCTTTAGTTCACATCGAGTTTCATTTTTCTACTTGTGTGGGTGGTTGGTGGGTGCCGCTAGTAGTAGGTCTTTCTTCTTGTTTTCCACTCATTCATATGTTTTCTTTTTTCATCTTGTTGCTCCCTTCTTAATTCACACTGACATCAACGCATAATATGGTGAACCGAGTAAATTCAAAAGAAACAAAATCATTCAAGTCTGCATCATACACACTTAAGCTCATTCTTTTTGGTTTTCTTTTCGCTCTTGTCTGCTGGCATTCCATCCACCCATCCAGGCTATATAATATTACAAGCATGTCAGGAGACAATGATAAATTAGGATTTATCTTTAAACTGAGTTTCTCGAACTTTGACTTAGTAAACTCAGAAACTACTGCACCAGGCGCATGTGATATCAAGTACAGTGTTGTTAGATCGAGTCAGTACTCTATAGACGTACTTAATTTACGGATGCTATTTATTGAATTTACCAGACATGGATGAATTGGTAACCACAAAAAGTTTCCTCAGTCGCAAGCAAATAATGTTTTCTCCAGTAAATACAGATACTTTCTTGATCCAAGTTAACAGACCCTGTGCACATGCCCGGATGTACAACGGCCCCGACGCCACATTGGCTGTAAACGGTACGAAGAAAGCGAAAAAACGCTCTAACTGTAATTGAAATTATCATTGTGATAGCTGCTTCGAAAGCATTGACAGTTGACCTGTCAGACATCGCTGCATAGCTGGATCCGTCCCGCAAGGCTCATTATGAGCAATAATAAAAAACAAAATAAAAAATCTGATATCGACCTGGTGGTCAGTTCTTCACATAATATGACACAGTACAGTATGAGTTTTCTGGATCTTTGCCTGTGTGTCTGTCTCCGCCCCTCCACCCCTCACTTACCTACATCCCTACACATTTACCTACATCCCTAGACATTTACCTACATCCCTGTCCACTTACCTACTTCCCTATTCACCTCCCTATATCCACACTCACTTACGTATATCCATACTTATTTGCCTGCATCCCTACTAACTTACCTACATCCCTACTCAGTTATCTACATCCCTACTCACTTACCTAGATCCTTATCCACCTACATACATCCATTACTCACTTACCTACATCCCTATCCACCTACCTACATCCCTACTCACTTACCTACATCCATACTCACGTACCCACATTCCTGCTTTACCTACACATCCACTCAATACACCCCTTCTCAGTTACCTACATTTTCACCCACTTATCCCCATTATTTACATGTATATTCACTTACTTACAACCCTACCAACATACCAACGTACCAGCATCCCTACCCCTTACCTACATCCCTGCCAAATTACCTACACACCTACTCACTTACTTACACCCTTACCCACTTACCTAAACCCCGTACCTCTTACCTACATTCATACTCGTTTACATACAGCCCTACTCACTTACCTACATCCTTATTCACTTACCTATTTTCCTGCCCATTTACCTACATCTTTTGCAAATTTACCCACATCTCTACCCACTTACCTACAGCCCTACCGACTTACCTACATCCCTACACATTTACCTACATTCCTACTCGCTTACCTACATCCCTATCGACTTTCCTACATCACTACACATTTACTTACATTCCTACACACTTACCTACATCTATATTCACTTTTACTTACCTGCCCTGTCCACTTTCATACATCCCTACCCACTTATACCTACATCCCTACATGTTCATCTACATCCTTATTCACCTACCTACATTCTTGCCCATTTACCTACAGTCCTACTCGCTTACCTACATTCCTGGCCATTTACCCACATCCCAATTTACTTACCTACATTCCTACTCAGCTACATATTTCCCTACCCACTTACCTACATCCCAACTCACTTACCTAAATTCCTACTCACTTACCTACATCCCTATTCACTAACCATTAACCCTACTCACTTACCCTCATCCCTTCTCACCTACCTACATCCCTACACCCCTACATATATACCTACCCACCTGCCTACACCACTACCCACCCATCTACAACCTTACTCATTTACCTACATCCCTATTCCCTTACCTACATTCCTGCCCATTTGTGTACATCCCTACTCACTTATCTATATCCCTACTCACCTACATTCCTACTGACTCACCTGCATCCCTATTTACTTACCTACATTCCTGCCCATTTGTGTACATCCCTACTCACTTAACCACATTCCTGCCCATTTGTGTACATCCCTATTCACTTACCTACATTCCTGCCCATTTGTGTACATCCCTATTCACTTACCTAAATCCCTACACATTTATCTACATCCCTAGTCACTTTCCTACTTCCCTACTCATTTACCTACATCCTTCCTCACTTACCCTACATCCATGCTCATTTACCTACATTCCTGCGAATTTATCTTTATCCCTACTCACTTACCTACATTTCTACTCACTTATCTACATTCCAAATCACTTCCCTACTTCCCTACTCGCTTACCTACATCCCCTTCATTTACATACATCCCTCCCCACTTACCTACATCCCTACTGACACACAGTGTTGCCCATTTATTTACATCCTTACTCGCGTACTAACTTCCCCACTCACTTACCTACATCCCTACTCACTTACCTACATTCCTACTGACTTACCTGCATTCCTACTCACCTACATCCCTACTCACCCACATTCCTCCCCATATATCTACATCCCTACTCACTTACCTACATCCCTACTCACTTATCTACATCCCTACTCACTTATTTACATCATTGCTTACTTACTTACATCCCTACTCACATATCTACATCCCTACTCACTTATTTACATCATTGCTTACTTACTTACATCCCTACTCACTTATCTACATCCCTACTCACTTATTTACATCATTGCTTACTTACATCCCTACTCACTTATCTACATCATTGCTTACTTACTTACATCCCTACTCACTTATTTACATCATTGCTTATTTACTTACATCCCTACTCACTTATCTACATCCCTACTCACTTATTTACATCATTGCTTACTTACTTACATCCCTACTCACTTATCTACATCCCTATTCACTTATCTATATCACTACTCACTTATCTACATCCCTACTCACTTATCTACTTACTTACTTTCATCCCTACTGGCTTACCCCAATCCCTGCTCGCTTACCTACACATCCCTACTCACTTGCTACTATCCCTACCCATTTACCTACATCCATAATCACTTACCTACATCCCTACTCACGTACCTACATCCCTACTTAACTACCTACATCCCTTTTACCTACACATCCCTACTCACTTGCCACTATCCCTACCCATTTACCTACATCCATACTCACGTACCTACATCCCTACCCACTTACCCACATCCCTACTCACCTATCTTCTTTCCTACCCACCTGTCTACATCTCTTCTCACTTACCAACATTTCTATCCACCTGCCTACATCCCTACCCATCTACTTACAAATATTCTTGCTTACCTACACACCCCTACCCACCTACCTACATCATTGCCCACTGACCTAAATTCCTTTACGTACATCCCTACTCACTTACCTACATCCCTGATTACGTACCTATATCCCTGCTCACTTACCTACATCCCTACTCACTTACATGCGTCCCTACTTACGTACCTACATCCCTGCTTACGTACCTACATCCCTGCTCAATTACGTACATCCCTACTCACTTACCTACATCCCTGCTTACGTACCTACATCCCTGCTCAATTACGTACATCCCTACTCAATTACCTACATCCCTGCTTACGTACCTACATCCCTGCTCACTTACCTACATCCCTACTCAATTACCTACATTGCTACTCACTTACCTATATCCCTGCTCACTTACTACATCCCTGCTCACTTATCTACATTGCTACTCACTTATCATCTACATCCCTACTCACTTATCTACATCCCTACTCACTTATTTACATCATTGCTTACTTACTTATATCCCTACTCACTTATCTACATCCCTACTCACTTATTTACATCATTACTCACTTATTTATATCCCTACTCACTTATCTTATATCCTACTCACTTATCTACATCCCTACTCACTTATTTACATCATTGCTTACTTTACTTATATCCCTACCCACTTATCTACATCCCTGCTTACTTACTTCATTTACTTATCATCCCTACTCACTATTTACATCATTGCTTATATATCCCTACTCACTTATCTATATCACTACTCACTTATCTACATCCCTACTCACTTATCTATATCCCTACTCACTTATCTACATCCCTGCTTACTTATATCCCTACTCGCTTATCTACATCCCTACCTACCTACATCCCTGCTTACGTACCTATATCCCTGCTCACTTACCTACATCCCTACTCAATTACCTGCATCCCCACTCACTTACCTGCATTCATATTCACTTACCTACACCCCTACTGACGTACCTACATTGCTACTCACTTATCTACATCCCTACGCACTTATCTACATCCCTGCTTTCACTTATCTACATCCCTACTTACTTACTTACATCCTTACTCATTTATCTACATCACTACTCACTTATCTAAATCCCTACTCACTTATCTACATCCCTGCGTACTTACATCCCTACTCACTTATCTACATCCCCACCTACCTGCCTACATCCCTACTCATTTACTTACATCCCTACTCACCTGCATCCCTACTCACCTACATTCCTATTCACTTACCTACTTCCCTACTCAATTACATAGATTCCTACTCACTTACCTACATTCCTACTCCCTTACCTATAACCCTACCCACTTACCTACATCCCTACCCACTTACCTACATCCCTACCCACTTACCTACACTCCTACTCACTTACTTACATCCCTACTCACTTAACTGCATCTCTACTCATTTACCTACATGCCTATAAACTTACGTACATCCCTGCTTATTTACTTACATTCTTACCCACTTATTTACATTCTTATTCACTTACCTTCATCCGAACCCACTTACCAACATTCGTATTCACTTACCTACATCCCGACATTTGCTTACATCCCTACTCATTTACTTACATCCCTATTCACTTACCTACATCCCTACTCATTCACGTACGTACCTACCCACTTACCTACATCTCCACTCACTTACCTTCATCCCTATTCACTTAACTGCATCCCTACTCACTTACTTACATCCCTACTCATTTACCTACATCCCTACTAATTTACTTACATCCCTACTCACTTACCCATTTCCCTACTCATTTAGTTACATCCCTACTCATTATTTACCTCCCTACTCATTTACTTACATCCTTATTCACTTACCTACATCCCTACCCACTTACCTACATTCTTATTCACTTACCTACACCCCTACCCACTTACCTACATTAGTATTTACGTACCTACATCCCTACCCACTTACCTACATTCTTATGCACTTACCTATATCCCTACCCACTTACCTACATCGCTACCCACTTACCTACATTCTTATTCACTTACCTACATCGCTATCCACTTACCTACTTTCGTATTCACTTACCTACATCCCTACCCACTTACCTACATTCTTTTCACTTACCTACAGCCGTACACACTTACCTACATTAGTATTTACGTACCTACATCCCTACCCACTTACCTACATTCTTATGCACTTACCTATATCCCTACCCACTTACCTACATCGCTACCCACTTACCTACATTCTTATTCACTTACCTACATCGCTATCCACTTACCTACTTTCGTATTCACTTACCTACATCCCTACCCACTTACCTACATTCTTTTTCACTTACCTACAGCCGTACACACTTGCCTACATTCGTTTTCACTTACCTACATCCCTACCCACTTACCTACATTCGTATTCACTTACCTACATCCCTACCCACTTACCTACATTCTTATTTACTTATCTACATCCCTACCCACTTACCTACATTCTTATTTATTTACCTACATTTATTCACTTACCTACATCCCTATAGCTACATTCTTTTCACTTACCTACAGCCGTACCCACTTACCTACATTCATTTTCACTTACCTACATCCCAACTCACTTTACATCTCTACTCATTTACTTACATCCCTATTCACTTACCTACATCCCTACTCATTTACTTACATACCTACCCCCTTACCTACATCCTTACTCACTTACCTGCATCCCTACTCACTTACCTACATCCCTACCCACATACCTACATCCCTACTCACTTATCTACATCCCTACAAACATACCTACATCTCTATAGTATACATTCTTAAATATTTATTTCATAGACATCTGAAACAATACACAGTTAACCAACATACTTTAAACCTCAATTTTATTTGTGACACTGTCTCTTTCTATGATTGCTTATCTATGTCTCTGTCTGTCTGTCTTTATGTCTGTGTCTCTTTCTGTCTCAACCCTCTCTTTCTTTTTCTCTTCTTCTCTGTATCTGCTCTCCTCTTCATCTCTCCCTCTCTCGTGCGCTCTGTCTTTTTCTGTCTCTTTCTATTTATTTATTTATTTCCCTCTTTCATGATATATGTCTGTCTCTCTGTTTGTCTGTCAATCTGTCTATATCCCTCAATTTTTCGCTGCTCTCTCTCTCTCTCTCTCTCTCTCTCTCTCTCTCTCTCTCTCTCTCTCTCTCTCTCTCCTCCCTCTTTCTCTTTCTCATTGCTGTTCTCTCTGTGTCTCTGTTTTTGTCTCTCTCTGTGTCTGTCTGTCTCTCTCCCTGCTTCGGTCTGTCTCTCTGTCTCTGTCTGTGTCTGTCTGTTTGTCTGTATGTCTGTCTGTCTGTCTGTCTGTCTCTCTCTCTCTCTCACACACACACACAGACGCTCTTTCTCTCTCTCTCCGTCTCTCTCTCTCTCTCTCTCTCTCTCTCTCTCTCTCTCTCTCTCTCTCTCTCTCTCTCTCTCTCTCTCTCTCTCTCTCTCTCTCTCTCTCTCTCTCTCTCTCTCTCTCTCTCTCTCTCTGTCTGTCTGTCTGTCTGTCTGTCTGTCTGTCTCTCTCTCTCTCTCTCTCTCTCTCTCTCTCTCTCTCTCTCTCTCTCTCTCTCTCTCTCTCTCTCTCTCTTTCTCTCTGCTTCTTTTGCTCTCTCTGTCCCTATCGTTCGTATTATTTATGTGCCTCTCTCTCTCTCTCTCTCTCTCTCTCTCTCTCTCTCTCTCTCTCTCTCTCTCTCTCTCTCTCTCTCTCTCTCTCTCTCTCTCTCTCTCTTCTCTCTGCTTTCTTTGCTCTCTATGTCCCTATCGTTCGTATTATTTATGTGTGTGCCTCCCTGGGTCTCCTTCTGTAAGTTGTGAATTTTGAACTGTAGCACTTTAAGAATGTCAGTAGTTCCACCCCTCGATCTGTGTGTCCATCAACGTCGCTGAACTCACACACACCAACTCATTTACAATGTTTCTGCTAAATCATCATTTCGTGGGGCGTTTATGGTTCAACATTTTTTTTTCTTTCCTCACTTTTCTACGCTCTTATTATCACTTTGCAGGCAGTGTAGTTGAATAGAAAGTGGCCTTCGGTTTCGTTCAACATTAATATCTTCCCGATGATCGTCGTTTATTTAGTCTGGGGCTAAGTTGCGTGCTTTTATGCCTATTTACTGGCCAGAATAAGATTGCTGACCACATGCTAGTCAGACTTTCGGTCATTGTTGGAGAGCAAAGCTGCTGATTATAAAAGCTATACGTTCTAG
This sequence comes from Doris montereyensis, assembly GCA_037039925.1. Classification (NCBI taxonomy): domain Eukaryota; kingdom Metazoa; phylum Mollusca; class Gastropoda; order Nudibranchia; family Dorididae; genus Doris; species Doris montereyensis. The sequence goes on from JAXRKP010000482.1 coordinate 157,327, forward strand.
ATAGACATCGAAAAGTACATAGTTAATACCCTGAAAGAGTATTCATGTAGGAGTTGGACTCCATGCTTTGTGATTTGTTTATAGGACATCGGACGTGGTGTAATTGCCACCTCCCAGCATGCCTTTGTGTGGACGCGTCTGTGTAATCTAAGTTCATTGAACGAGTTGTTATTGTACATTCTCGTCCCATCAGGTGGCCCAATGGCTTCCTTGTTGCCGCCTGCGTTCGTAGCCCGGAAATTCCATTTCCATTGTGATTGTCTGAAGTGCTTACTTGGCTTGATGTCATGTTCGTTCGGATTGGGGAAATTGAGAGCGGAAACGACCACTCTTTCTTTTAGGGAACTGAATACTTTTAGAGCACAGCTGTCTTTTGAGTAATAATAAATAATGTAAATGGGGGAAAGCACGACAAAGGACTGTTGAAGATTCAGTACATGTACCTAGGATTTTTCTCTTCAACTTATTACCAAGTCCCAAATGCCTAGTTATTAATTCAACCAAGGACGGGGTGACACTATCTGCCAAGGGATCTCCCAGCTTATAGGCCCTTCAGCTTTAAAATCCGCGCTGTCATCTGGGTTTTTTGTTGTTGTCATTGGTCTCCCTGGCTAGACACTTGATAACAACAGTCCACGGTCATGAACAACAGTGCCTGTGCGCTGACAAATTTTCGATTTCGGAAGGCCGAAGAATTTCTTTCAAGTAGTGTAGATATTTGCAACTGAAGCCGTCCGGTCAACTCTGAAATTATTTGGATCATCTTTGCCTTGTCATTCTTTTCAATCTCCGCAGTTCCCATGTGGCGGTTGCATCAGGTGCCGATTACCGTGATGGCTGTTGAGAAAATCGGTGTAAATAACGTTAGTAGATGGTTCAAATAACATAGAAAAACACTTGTTGATCTTTAGAATTATTAATTTTTTTAAAAATCTAGATTCGGTCGGTCGGCATGTCACCCTCCCAACCCCATCCCCCTTTTTTTTTTTTAAACCGTGCGAAGTTTTTCCTACATGGAATCGATTCCTTTTCCGTTCCTGTCTGCCTTCTGCCTCGTTACGCTATTGAAGCCCATACGCAATTCATCCAACTTTTGTTTTCTTTCAGTAGATGATAGCCATATAGAAAGGAGCATATCAGAAGACAAATGAAATCATGATACTGCGAGAGGACTTAATTACAGAGTCGTCTATCCCATTGCGTTACTGACATGCCAGGGCTTCTCGTTGTTTTACTCGGCTCGTTTTTTACTTACCCTTGCCTAATTTGTTGCTTGCCGACAATCACGTCGGAGGTCCCGGGTGCTCTTAAATTTGAAGTTTCTGCATAGTATCGTTCTCTCAAAGCGGCGAATTCATGTCATCTTTTGTCTGTTTTCAATTTAACAACCCCCAAACTTTTAGGTGTTTACAGTAAACATGTGTAAATCAAGATATGTCTCCATCTCGTGTCCGTGTAGTTGATTTGCATTGTAAACAAAGTAACAATATGTGGCATATTACAGTGACGTAGCGTGATGGTGTACTGACTTGACTTTGCTTTATGCATGTATTGCTTTCATCTAAAATAAAGCCAGTATAGATTCATTGTTTATCAAATGAAAACAACCCTACACGTCTAAAAGATAGATGTTGTAAAGTGTCTAGTTTTTCCAGTCTGTAATAAGTTATGAGAAATGAACATATTGAGATACGGTATCACAACCCTTTTCCATCTGAGTCCACGTATGCACTGTGGGACTGCCTTGGGCCCATTAGAAAGGTTTGCTCAAAGATTTTGGATTTTTGTTTTTTTTGGGTTTTTTTTTTGCTTCTGAAAAAAAGGTTAGAAAATTTCAATTCTTAATGCTTTATCATCTCGGCCACTTTCTGAGTCGGATATCTCCATTGGGTTTTTAACGATATTTGGTTGAATGAAGTAAAGCCCTCATTTTGCCAGTATTCTTTTTCCAACCGTAACACGTAACACAATCCTCATACTTGGAGAAAAATGTGCGTCGACTCTTTCCATTGCTGTAGCAGTTATATTTTGGATGTCTGACAGTTTGAAAGTCTTGTTTTCTAGTACCACTTGTCATTTTACTTTAGCCTGTAGATGTTTCGATCGGATTGAGGTGTGAATGATAAGAAGGAAGTCGTATACATGAGTGTCGGAATCGATGAATGGTTTTGTCGATATCGAATGAATACTTTTGGTTTCTTGGCTTTCCGTAAGAGACAGAGTAGCTCTGTTTTTAAGTGTGCAGAGTTGAATGGGATGGGGTTTTTTCATGAGCCAGGTCTTAACGTGTTTTTTCCTACTCGATGATGTTCGAATTTCATCTTCTTGAAACACAATGGTGTGATAAGATGCGTTGTTCATGACTCGACACGAAGGTCGATCTAGTGCATAAAGAAGCGTCTCCTCTAAACAGTGCTTGAAAATAATAATAATGATAATAATAATAATAATAATAATAATAATAATAATAATAATAATAATATTAATAATAATAATAATAGTTCTTTATTGTCCATAAATGGATAGTTCACAATCATTTATTTACCCTGATGCCCTGCTTCCAGCATGTCCAATGATGATCCTCTTCCCTTAGCTGGAAGGTACTTGCCGCTTTCCTTTCCATCCTTCGACTGCTATTCCTGGCCATACGTATGGTGGGTGTTGACCCATGACT
>JAXRKP010000482.1:170000-175000 GCA_037039925.1 Doris montereyensis
TATTTAATTTAGCAATCAACTTCCTCTTTCCCAACACATCTTTGATTGCTCAGTGACTCCCGGTGACCTCGCGGAGTCAAGGACAGGTTGTGCGTGTCTTACAGTTTGTGCCGTCACACGTATCACTAAAAGTTGTTAGCTGCCGTTATCATTAACATGTGCAACGTTTCCTTATCATGTTTACGTTTCTCCATACGCCAAAGCATGTGCTGTGGTTCATTATGTCCCGCGTGTAACTTCGCATGGATTATTTTTTTCTCTGTCTGTGCTTTTCACCTTTCAGTGGATCGATACTTGATTTATTGATGTACATTTTTGTTGTCGATGTCTGGGCATTTAAGTTCATCTTAGTATTATTCTCAAGAAGACGGTTTATCACTTCGACGTGATTGCCTGTGATGTATTTCGAATTTTCTCCCTTTTCTGGGGAATGATTTGCATGACAAGTTTTCACCGTGCAACATGGTGTGTGTGTGTGTGTGTGTGTGTGTGTGTGTGTGTGTGTGAATGCAGAGGGTACTATTCTAAGAATTGCACGTCCTTTATATCTGCGTAGTGGTGGTAATACCTTACAAACATATAATATGGCAGCTTTTTCGGGGACATAACGGACAATGAATGCAATTTTGGTGTAGAACGATTTGATGAGTGAGACGTGCCAAGGCACGCCAGACATTAGTTTCAGTGACAGAACGTATACATATACATCCTTACTGCATGGCGTGTCGGTAGTGCAAATGGAAAGCAGCCCCCAGCCATTTCGAAAATAAAAGCTGAAAGTTTGCTTTCCTGTAATCTGCTTGCTAGCATATCTAACTTCATCGCATATCAGTTTGAACTGCGAAATGTATTTGACACAGATACGTGATTTACAATGTTCCTTCCTCTTCATTTCGCCCCCTCCCTTTTTTCAATGAGACACCGTTGTGTAATTTTATCCATATCGATGGATGACGTGTTACAAATCTGACGGATACCATTGTTTGGCAGAGAACAATGTGTACATCATATCAGTGGTTGTTTAAAACAGATGGAACAGTTGTCTACTTTTGTTTGAAAGGATAAAAATGTATTAAAAAAACAACTGAAAGTTTCGTCTGTTGTAGAAATAAATTTCTGTTCAGAAAAAGTTACATCTAGACAGATGGGAAGATGGCTCAAACACCCTGAGCAACGTCTCTCAAGAATAAGTTGGAGTGGTGTGTCGAGGACCTTTGAACACAGAATTCTAATACTATTCTAGGAGGAAATGGCGTTACGATATTTTGATATAGAGGACATTCTCCAAATGCCCATTGGCAGGAAAAGAAAGGCATCATCCCCATCTATCTTTCCACCGAGTGTTCCGGTCAAAAGGTTTGCTGGAACGAACGGCTCAGACAACGTACCGCAGCGTAGAGATGCCTTGAGTTTCACACGCAGTCCATCTGGTTTGTGCCAAGCAATCCTTTGCTTTGTTTAAATTTCTCTTACATATCCCTGTATGTAATGCATTTTCTAAATACACCGCGCTTGCGTCACGCATTGTGTAATAAGGTACATGTAATTAATAATTTGTACATACGCTTTTCAATTTTGTTGCTCTTCTCTCCTTTCGAACCGCTTGTCTCCAGTTGAAGAATTATGTGTCTGCCTATCTACTCTTTGTCTCTCACTAGATGCGCGTTTATTTTGATTATAACTTAAGGTTCTCATACCTCCAAAACGATTAGACCAGAGGACGGTAATAGTTTTTGGTTTGAAATCTAGAATTAAGAACTGTTTTGCGGTTATATGTACCTAACATATTATACAAACAACAAATAAAAGTTAGTGCTTCTCAATGTCTGACACATTCTTCATGATATCATCTGGAATTGATAACGTATTATCGTTCATTCCATAAAATTTGTGCCCATAGAAAACAGTCGATTTTTTAAATAGCGTAATATGTCTTTTGCCATCAATCTTAACTTTTAGACATACTATGCTCTGTGACTGTGCGTCTATTTGTCTGTCTTTGTGGTTATGTTTGGCTATAATGTTATGTTTGAATACATAATATATGCTTTTCTGTCTATCTGTGTATGTGTCACTATCTCTGTCAGTCTGTCTCTCTCATGGGCGGTTGGCGGACACTGCTGAAAGGTTCTACTTCTTTCATTTCACTCTTTCACTTATCTCTTTCATTTTTGCTATTATCTCTTACTTCACCCTGAGATCACCGTATATGATAGACAGGGTAAATTTCAAAGAAAGGACCCCTCCTCCCCCCCGCCCTCGCTTTCTCTCTCTCTCTCTCTCTCTCTCTCTCTCACACACACACACACACACACACACACACACACACACAATTGCTCATACATGTTAAGGGTCATAATAGTTACCAATGTTTTCCTTTTGCTCATTTTTTCATTTAGAGCACCTTAATTTGGTTCGAAATTGTTTAGGCCGAAAGGAACCCATAATTGAGGAATGTGTTCATTGATTGAAGACAGAAAATGACATAAAGAAAGAAAACAATAGAAAAATAGAAAGAATGATAACCGAAGGAAAACATCAAACCTCAAATATAACCTACAGACCCTTCAAAACAACCCCATATTCCAAGAGACAACATGTTTGCTTGCATGTTATGACTCAAACATGAACGTTGCTTTTTAAACCGTTCATTTATTTATTCAATGGCCCCCGCCCTGTTGAATGGGACATTTCCTCATTTAGGCCAAAATCTGTCAATTTACTGTTGCTGTCCACAACAACACAATTATTGCTGAGTGTGTAACTTGGATCAATACAAAAACAAGCCAAACTGCTCCTGTAACTGTCGACATTAGTCACGATAGTTTCATCACCTGCCTGCAATTACCTTGTAACACCCCCCTCCCCGACCAAACCCTCGTTATATACTTTATATTGACTCTACATTGTTAAAGCTTGGTATCGTACTTAATCCTTTGTCTAAGAATTATGGAATTTTTTTGGGAAAGGAAGAACGTGACTATAATGAATATTGTGACAACGGACAGAATTGAGCATTGAATAGTGCATACCAATAAACATTTTTTGTATTGTGGTTTGGGCTCTGTTTTGTTTTTCCAGGAACATGTATGAGATGTAAATGCCGTATGTCTTATAAAACAATTCCATGCTGTGTAAGATGCCATTTCGTGTTTGAAGAAAACAAAAGAAGACAGAAACACATTTCTATAAACGTTGATTGCGATTTCTTAATTTGCTCATTTGATCTGTTCATTATGTTAATTTCCTTGAAGGGAAGACTTTTGTCTGTCATTCACTAATCAAAGGCTTCGTGATCGCTTTTTGAGGAGCCGTTTTGCCTCTTTGATTTCACACTGACACCCATACACCTATATGGTGTGTTTTTGTGATAGGCTTTGTTTTAGTATTCTTCCCATCTGTTTTTCTTTTTTCTTTCTTTTTTACATTGCTAATCATTGACTTCAGTTTGTCCCTTCACGAACAGTTGATGGGTATTACAAAAGGAGGGGCGGGGGCAGAAGGTTAGGGAAGTCCTTCTCTCCTTTCGTTCATTTTTGTGTCTTTCATCGTATTATTTTCCTTTATTTCACCCTGAATGGTGGTCAGGGCCTGCAAACAAAACGAAGCGCTGAACGTGTTAAGCAGTGACATGAAATAAATGATTTCGAAGCCACATAGGGCAATGAACGAGACAAATGAAAGGAATAAACAAATTGGACATCAGGCAGACTCGAAACCGCGACCTCCGCGTCTGTATTCATCGCCTCGCTATTAAACGTGAAAGCACTATGCACCTTGTAAGTGCGTAGTTACAAAGTTGCTGGTGAGATCTGTTTTCAGGGCGAAGCGATGGGTGTCATGGCAATGGCCTAGAGTTCGATTCTGTTTGGTGTCCACTGTTATTTGGTTTGTTTTAAATATTTTTCTTTTTTTATTCTTCTGTATAAATTGTCCTATCGTAGTCCCTATGGGGCTTCAATGTTTATTTCACGTGTCACTTTCGACATGTCCCTTGCCTCACTGTAAGTTGTTTTTCTCCAACCTCCACACATTTGCTGAAACTGTTATTGACTTTCTATCAAAGCCTTCAGCTTATTTTTGTTGTTAGTGGTGGCATTTTTTTATAACTGAACAAAGTCTTGGTTTTTTCTTTAACTGGCCAAACTTTAATTCAATGTTGAATGGTCAACATGCCTTCACTTCTTTCAGAACAAAGTCATTTCCCTACTGGCTGGAATTTAGGTTGCTTTTTAATTTCCGACAATACAACCGTCCCAAGGTCAGGCCGTCATTCTATACTACAGTCATAATGGTGATTAATCACCTTGGCCTAGGGTAGATATTGAGATCTAAAATCTAACATTAGCCGACTTGAGTCAATGTTGTCGCAAGGGATTGGTTGAACACCCCCCCACCTCCTCTCTCTCTCTCTCTCTCTCTCTCTCTCTCTCTCTCTCTCTCTCTCTCTCTCTCTCTCTCTCTCTCTCTCTCTCCACACCCGCCCCCACCCCATCTACATTGCATGCTCACCTATGTGACCCACGTTACCAACCCACCTGTGTGTTCTGGCAGGCAAATCTTAGTCTTATGTCTTATCAGGCTATGAGACCTTTCAAATGCTAAGCAAACACAATCTCTTGTCTTGGTGTCCAGGTTCTGGCACTGCACGACTTGACAACAATAAGGTTCTATCTGCACTGAGTGCCATTTTGCGGTTATTTGACTTTGAATGTTGATCCGCTTGTACATCCTTTATATAAATTTTAACATGGTGTTTGTTAATTGTTTCCCGTTTATTGTGATAAAGACATTTATATAAAATATGTGCTAGCGGTTTAACTTTGGAAGTCACGAAATAACACTCAATGCAGATAAAACCTTGTGGTTCTCAGGTGGCATTTGGTCCCTCATTATGTCATGACAGCCATAACCATAGCCATACGACTGGAGCACAAGAAGGGTTGTCTTCAATAAATAATACAAAAAGAAAAACAACAGGCTGCTCTCCGTGCTAATAC
>JAXRKP010000482.1:180000-210000 GCA_037039925.1 Doris montereyensis
ATCTGAACCCCCAGAGACCGACTATGACTCTTTTCCTCCTGAGCACATTCTGATGTTCGTGAAACGAGACCTGGTCAGTGTGCTGATGGAATATGGACAGACGAGAGAGGTCAAGGTGGCCTTCACCGACATGATCCGATCAGGCCCCCACCATGCATCCAGGTATATTTGTTAGAATAATATGATTGATAATAATAATAATAATAATAATAATAATAATAATAATAATAATAATAATAATGATAATAATAATAATAATAATAATAATAATAATAATAATAATAATAATAATAATAATAATAATAATAATAATGATAATAATAATACTAACAATAACAATAACAATAATAATAATAATAATAATAATAATAATAATAATAATAATAATAATAATAATAATAATAATAATAATAAAAGTATTAATAGTGTTAGTAGCAGTAGTAGTAGTAGTAGTAGTAGTAGTAGTAAATAGTAGTAGTAGTAGTAGTAGTAGTAGTAGTAGTATAGTAGTAGTAGTAGTAGTAGTAGTAGCAGTAGTAGTAGTAGGAGTAGTAGTTGTAGTAGTAGTGTTATTAGTTATTGTAGTAGCAGTAGCAGTTGTATTAGTGCTAGTTGTAATAGTATTAATAAGTGCAGTAATAGTAGTGGTAGTAATAGTAGTCTCAGTTGTAGCAGTAGTAATAATAATAATTAATAATAATAACAATAGTAGTAGTAGCAGCAGCAGCAGCAGCAGCAGCAGCAGCAGCAGCAGCAGCAGCAGCAGCAGCAGTAATAGTAGCAGTAGCAGTAGTAGTAATAGCAATATTATTAATAAAGTGTGCTTGTTCAAATAACAACAAAAAGAAAGAAAGGAAACGAAACCCAATGAACCCAAAACAACAAACACAGAAACAAGCAATTATCTCAACAAACAAAGAAACAAGCAATTATCTCAACAAACAGAGAAACAAGAATTATCTCAACAAACAAAGAAACAAGCAATTATCTCAACAAACAGAGAAACAAGCAATTATCTCAACAAACAAAGAAACAAGCAATTATCTCAACAAACAAAGAAAACAGGCTAAATATATCAACAAACAAAGAAACAAGCAACCATCTCAACAAATAAAAGAAACAGGCTACATATATCAAATAACAAAGAAACAAGCAACCGTCTCAACAAAGAAAGAAAGAGGCTAAATATATCAACAAACAAAGAAACAAGCAAGTATCTCAACAAACAAAGAAACAGGTTTAGCTGGACGACCGAAGTGTCCAAGATATGGGCAAACCACCCTGTACCACACACACACACACACACACACACACACAGACAGACACACACGCGGACTCCGTGGTCCGTTTCACGTCAGGTATAACATTATGCTGTATGGCTTTGTCTATTTCTAAATGGCCCCAGGTTCCACACCAGCGCCATCGTGGACGGCGAGGTGTACCCCGAGGTTGCGGTTCGTCCAAGAAAAACGCCAAGAAAGCCCGCCGCCTACGCCCTTCAGATGATGTACGACCAGGGCAAACGGAACCTGGAGGTCGTCAACGTGGATACCGTGAGTTGATTCAGATTCATAGTTGGTTTGTTGTGTCTTGTCGTTGTTGGTGTTGTTGAATTTGTTGTTGTACTGCATGTCGCAAAAAAAAAAAAAAAGAAAAAGAAGGTAACCCACTTACGTCATGATTGTCAGAGGACTAGACATAATTTTGTAATGTCATCTTGGCACAGGATACTAAAGTAGTTGTAAGTGGTAGGTTTCTGGTCACATTCACGAATTACGCGTATTTGAATCTTGTACTAAGAATTCAACTGCTCGGCTTTCCACAGACGGCATTTATTGCAATCAAACAGTTGAAAAACGACAATGAATGACAACTCCACCAATAAAGACAGAACAAACACGTGACGTTTCGGATATAACCCTTCGTCAGACAACAAACCAGACATTTCTAAAATCTAGATCTAAACACTAATTAAGGCATCACACAGTGTGATGTCACAAGAAAAACAGAAAGGAGGAAGAAAGAAAGAAACAGGTGGGGATAATAAGATGTCCAAAAGTAGTTTGACAAAGAAAATAATATAGAATCTATAGATCTAGTAGCAAGAAAACAGATAAATAACGTAAGCAAGTGTATTCCAATCGCTTTAGTCGGCTCCGTTGTGAAACGTCATTAAATTACGTCACACATCTTTGTGCCCATTTTCAGTCCTTTTGTTGTTATGCCAGACAAAGGTTTATGAAAGATGGAGCAACACCACACACTGCAAACAGGACACTTCAGTGGCTAAAAGATGTCTTTAATGACGTCATTGTCAGTAGGCGCCTTGAAATTGCATAGGCACTCCCCAGATTTGAAGTCGCTGGACTTTTTTCCTCTGGGGGTACTCTCCGAAATACAGAGTTTACAAGAACAGACGCAACACGATAAACGAAACCTAGACAAGAGATAGAGACTGCCATCGTGAATGTCCCTTCCTCCCAGACTTTCAGAAAAGCCATCAATATTTTTGAATGACGTCTTCACAGGTGTTTGCAAAACAAGGGAGAGCGCTTTGACGATAAGCATTTTTAAGAATATCAATGTCTCATTCACAAAGAGTCATGTATCAAATGAACATTCTTGTTGAACAATAACTTCATCTCCAGCTCTTTCTGCTTTTTTTCGCTTTCCGTATGTTTGGAATCACTTTCTTCTAGGTTGTCAGAGGATGGTATTGAAGTTGTCAGTTTTGAAGCAATTTTGTCTATGATTTTTTTATTGCTCATAAGTGAAAAAAAAAACTCTAAAAAAAGGTCACGAAATTTTACATGCCCTGTTCTAGCTATTTAAGTTAGTCCGGGCCAATTTGTAACATTCTGGTGCATCGAGTTCAAGCGTTATGACATCCATCGTGGATTACCATTTTTGTTTGTGTGTGTACAACACTCTGTATTTGTTGTTGTACCTATGAAGTCGTTCATCCATCAATCTATTTGGCTGGCTGTCTGTCTATTAATCTATCTATTTGTCTGTATCTCTGTTTATCCGCCTATATATCCTCTATCTATCTATCTATCTATCTATCTATCTATCTATCTATCTATCTATCTATCTATCTATCTATCTATCTATCTATCTATCTATCTATCTATCTATCTATCTATCTATTATTCCACCACTTTGTCTATCATTTTGTCTATCTTCTATCTGTTTATCTATTTACCTAGCTATATACATATATATCCATCTGTCTATCTATCTATCTATCTATCTATCTATCTATCTATCTATCTATCTATCTGACTATCTATCTATCTATCTATCTATCTATCTATCTATCTATCTATTTATATATATATCTACTCACCCATCTATCTATTTATCTATCGATCTGCTTATTTATTTGTGTTTACATGCATCTCTCTATCTGAATATCTGATTCTATGACTGTCTGTCTTTGAGCTGTTATGGGCGTTACTGTTTGGTAGACCCTGCTTTTTTCCCTTTATTTTTTTGACACCCTCTGTCTCCCTTTTGCCGTTAATGTTCCTTTCTTTTCTCTGAGATTACTGCACAGGGTGAACGGAGTACATTTCGCTTGATAAATCAAACTTTGTCTGTCTGTCTGTACATCTCTCTAAATAATCAATGGTATGTGCGTAACATGCTTGTGAAGCGGTTGTATTTTATGTTTTCTTAGCTGACATAACATTACTGATATCTGCATTATGTGCACGGAGGAATTACCATTATTGAACAATTAGCGTAACCACTTGGAAATTTAATAGATATGAGAAAAACCCGTTTTTGATCTCATCCGCTAAAATGTTTCGTTTTCCATTAGTCTGATTATTTTCACATTTGATTTTGTGATCATTGACTCACTTGATACTAAAATCATACTTTGACCCGATGCGGTCAACAGGTAGTTAAAAACAATTATATTTTTTTGTATGAGGGAGAGAGAGAGAGAGAGAGAGAGAGAGAGAGAGAGAGAGAGAGAGAGAGAGAGAGAGAGAGAGAGAGAGAGAGAGAGAGAGAGAGAGAGAGGAGAGAGGAGGAGGATAAAGGAGGAGGAGATAAAGAGAAAAGGAAGGCGGAAATGGAAAAAGGGAGGGGGGCGCATCCATAATCATAACATGGCCAGATATAAACGTTTATTTTAAACTAAAGAGCAGCACAATTTCCGAAACATTTAGACTGGTTAATCAATAATTCAAATCCCTTTCACTTCCCTCCTTCATCGATCAAAACTCTTTTGTGTCCCATCGTGAATTACAGCACCGGAAGTTGCAGAGCATGACGGACGAGGAGGTGGGTTCGCACGCGCACCGCGTGGTGCTGGTGTCACGTCACGTCCTGGACACGTGCGAGGAGACGCAGTTCATCAACTACAGCAAGGACAAGATCGCCGCCACCTTCGTGCTGGAGCACAACGGCAAGATGAAGGTGGTCGGTCTGGGCACAGGTGAGTCGGCGGTGGACTCAGCTCTACATGGGTAAAAGTGATAGATAACGACATGATATATGATATTGAAGCCTCTTTGCAACAAAAACGAGGGAAATTATACAATGGAATAGACCCCTCCCCCCCCGCAGAAAAGAAAAAAATGTGGATATGGGAGGTGGGGGGGGGCGCCAACAGAATCGAACACTCTACCTCCCTGCCGGCACCCATCGCCTCGCCATGAATAGAGAGCGCACTACCAACCAAATTAACTACGCTTTGAGCTGTCCATTCTTTGTTCTTCTTTTTCTGTCTTTGAGCCGATGCTTTACAGCTGTCTTGATTTCTTCGTCGTTTCCATAACGATGACCTCTCGTGTCTTTTTTTCATTTTTCATGGGACCGGAAAGGGAAAGTCTGACGGTGCCAAAACCAGGAGAATAAGATGGGTGTGACAGTGTTGTCCACCCAAACGAGGTGATTGCCTCCCTCGTCATAACACTCGTGTGAGGGCGGGCATTGTCGTGTCCATTTCCAAGTTTCACCTTACTCGTTGTGCCCAAAAAAACATGATTTAAAAAAATTTAAGCTTCATCTGCTTGTTCACAGTGTTGCCTAAAAAAGCAGCACGATGTTTGTATGATAAGCATGAAAATAACAATTTTCCTCGTCTTGACTGCTCAAACATCGCCTAAAGCTAGATCTTTATAATATAGGTTGTCAGACTGATAGTAAAGCATTTGGTGGATCGATTCGTTGCCATAGCTTTATTCGTTTTGAAACAAGTACGGTTCTTTGTTTCTGACAAATTTCCAAACTTTGAAAACATCGTTATTCTCTCAAAAAGTCATAAGAAATAATAACAACAATTTCCTTGAGAGTTTTACGCTCATTTTATTGGATAATTCTCTCTTTCTCCTGGTCACTCTCTTTGTCTACTGTCTGTCTGTCAGGTTGGTTTGTCTCTCTCGGTATTTGTCTCTCTCTATGTCTCTCTCTGTGTGTCTCTTTCTCTCTCTCTCTCTCTCTCTCTCTCTCTCTCTCTCTCTCTCTCTCTCTCTCTCTCTCTCTCTCTCTCTCTCTCTCTCTCTCTCTCTCTCTCTCTCTCTCTCTCTCCCTCTCTCTCTCTCTCTCTCTCTCTCTCTCTCTCTCTCTCTCTCTCTCTCCCTACCTCCCTCCCTTCCCTCTTTCTCTGTCTGTCTGTCTGTCTGTCTGTCTCTCTCTCTCTCTCTCTCTCTCTCTCTCTCTCTCTTTCTCTCTCTCTCTCTCTCTCTCTCTCTCTCTCTCTCTCTCTCTCTCTCTCTCTCTCTCTCTCTCGCTCTCTGTCCCTACCCCGTCATATCTTTTGTATACACACATATATCCGTACCAAGAGCACACAAACATATATGCAGACTCTTTTTAAATGGAATTTCCTTGAAATAAATCGCACATTATAATTGTATGTAAAGCCCACACATAATATACACATATAACGACTGTGTGAGTATGTGTGTGTGTGTATATTTTTGTTCCAGGGACAAAATCCAGGTCCCAAGGTGGTCATATATTATTGTACATCTCCCTGCCCTCGTGTGGTGACGCAAATCGGTAGTGCTGCCTTCCCCACCATCAGCAACTTCCCTAACAGGATGAGGGCCATCAGGAAGCAGGGACAGCTACGGACCATTATAGACGACGGTCGGACATGGCATTGGCCATTGACAGCCTAAACTTCCACACCACACGTGAAAGACGTCTTTATAAAATTATAAACGGTCATCCCCCTCTTCTCCTCCATACATTTTTTTTTCTTATTTTCCTATCTGTACTCCTCTTTTCCTCTTCATCCTTGTTGCCTTCCAGCTTCTTTTTCCTTATTAGTTCTCATTATTGTCCTCTATCTTCAATTAAAATGTTCAATTTTCTTTGACATTTCTTTCTGACCGCCTGATATAATGGTCAAACCCTGAATAGCGGAAGGAGATGATGGATGATTTGATCCTCCCCTCCTTCCTCCTTGCTCTTTTCATCTTCGGATCTCGGTCTAATCCTTTTTATTGTTCTTTTTTGTCCTCCAATTTTCATTTCCTTCCTTTTTCCCTTCCTCGTTCCTTTCCTTGTTCCTCATCTTTCCCTCTTTCTCTGTCTGTCTTCCTCTGTCTCTCTCTCTCTCTCTCTCTCTCTCTCTCTCTCTTCTCTCTTTCCTCCTCTTCCTCACTTTCTTCTCCCTTTCTGCTGTTTGTGGATAAAATTTGAAAAAAAAGAAAGAAATGACAAACAGAACATCCGGAGAGACAGAGACCATTATAGACGACGGTGAGACAGTCATCCCTCTTCTCCTCCTTTTTTTTTCTGAGAGGATTTAAGCATAGGGTCGCGTTTTCTTAATGTCTTCTCTTTTTGGATAAAATTTGAAAGGGTGGGAAGACACTGAGGGATTTAAGAGTGTTTGTCTTCTCTTGTTCTATACTGTTGTTTTGGTTTCCATTTTAGTTTTTGTTGCTGTTTATTTGTTTCGGGTTGGGTTTTTATGGCTTTCTTTGTAAATTTTATGTTTTTTGCTTTGTTTTTACACCTTATACACAGTTGCTTCATGCCTGTATTAACCAAACATGTGCTTGCAGGAGAAGGCGCCATCCCCACAGACTTCACCTTAGCCGCTGGGGCCAACGGCAAGGAGCGTCTCCGCATCATGACCTGTTCGGACAAGGTTTGTCGGTGGAACGTTTTGGGCGTTCAGGGAGCGTTGCTGTCTCACTTTTTGGACCCCATCTATCTGAGCTCTTTGGTCATAGGTGAGTACGATGTGACCTCTGTGCACACTCAGTGTGTGTGTGTGTGTGTGTGTGTGTGTGGGTTTTTTTGTGGGTTTTTTTTTTTAGTGCTGATATCACTATAATATGAAGAAGGATGCATGGCGAAGGCCAAAGATGTTCACAATGACCATGACCCTTACGATCTCATATAACTCCATCGAGTAGTGGCTCGAAAGTATGAAAACTATAGATCTATACTAACAAACGAAACAAATTCAAGGTTTACCTACTCAACATTTCAATCATTCCCAAATAGAAATATTCAGTTGAATTTTCAATGTTGTTAAAACTGTGACAGCTCTAGTTTTCCTCTTGCACCCTGCATATGTATTTACGAGTGGGTTTGACTTGCTTTTCTGTCCTGTAACAATATGAGGATCAGAGTGACCAGGATCACAGCATGCATTTCGCTACGCTTTGGGTGTGGGCGTGGGTGGGGGGGATTTTTACCAAGCATGTGACGAATGATACTCTGTTACTTTAGTGACCAGCAAAACCGTGGCAATATCTCTTCTGTGATTTAGCCTTAGGCTGTATGGTATGTCTTAAGCGCTTGGCCAATAATACACTGTAATAGTGATGCATTTCCTACTGTTATGTTTAGTGTTGAGTTTAACAAAGAACACTCTTGACATGAAAAGGAATGGTGCACTGCGTGTTTCAAAGGTTTTTGACTCGACATGAAAAAAAGAATGGTTCAAGAGAGACATATTGGGTGTCACTGAACGACAGATAGACAGGCAGACAGAGACTGAGAGACAAACATATATATATATATATATATATATATATATATATATATATATATATATATATATATATATATATATATATATATATATATATATATATATATATATATATATATATATATATATATATATAGAGAGAGAGAGAGAGAGAGAGAGAGAGAGAGAGGAGAGAGGGAGAGAGAGAGGGAGAGAGAGAGAGAGAGAGAGAGAGAGAGAGAGAGAGAGAGAGAGAGAGAGAGAGAGAGAGAGAGAGAGAGAGAGAGAGAGAGAGAGAGAGAGAGAGAGAGAGAGAGAGAGAGAGAGAGAGAGAGAGAGAGAGATACATAAGGAGAGATATACATTGATAGAGGTAAAAGCGAGAGAAAATGACAAAAATGGAGAGAGATTAAGAATAATTTCCACCCTTTATCGTCACACTTTCTTTTCATCCACATCTCATCTGATCCAGGCAGTCACACGGGTGACCAGCGGGGCCACGTGCCACGCGCCATTAGCGGACGTCTCAAATGTGGCCGTCTGCACGAGGTCATCCAGCGGCCATACCGCCTGAACAGCCCCGAGATCCACTACCCGCACGATGACCTGTCCGACACCTACAACATTACCAAGTCCAAGCAGTACTGCATCACCTGGACGCTTGGCGATGAGGATGCCGAGGTCATCGACGCCATCACCGGCCTGGTTAATATGGAGTGAGTAGTCTCCCCTTTGTTGTTCTTTTTGTTATTGCCTATATAAATTAAATATCATAATATCTAATGGTGGAAGGTGAGCTGAGTGGTGAGGATGTAGAGGTCATTGACGCCATCACCAGCCTGGTCAACATGGGAAGCAGCAGTCTACTGATTATATTTATAAGCCAAGCACTCAGAATTGCCAGGAGTAAAGTACAGCGGACAGCAAGAAGATATGCCAGCGAATACGGGCAGGAGCTCAGTCATGACACCCAGACGGCAGCAGCAACAGGTAACATCAGGGACATGTGTGATAGTATCAAGAAAGCTCTAGGACCAACTCATAGCGAAACAACACCACTCAAAACCATCAAAAAGAAAGTAATCAAATACAAAGGCAAGCAGATGGAGAGGTAGGTGGAACACTACCTAGAGGGCTGCTCCAGAGAGAATATTCTCACCACAGCACTGACTTGATGCCATTAAACCCCTGCCTATTACAGATGAGCTAGACACTGAATCGACATTTAAAGAAGTCAGCAAGGCTATTAACAGCTTAACCTTCGGCAAAGCTCCAGGGAAGGAAGAAGGAGAAAATGAAGGCCATCCTCCAGACTTGATCAGGTACTGCAAGGCAATCCTTTTGTAACCTCTACATGACATGCTTTGCCAGTGCTGGAGAGAAGGAGGCATCCAACAAGACTTGCAAGATGCTAAAATCGTCACCCTGTACAAGAACATGGGTAACAGGAGCGGCTGCAACAATTCCAGGATAATCTCCTTCTTGAGCACCATTGACAAACTTTATGCCAAAGTCATTTTAGTGTCTCCAACAGCTGGCAGATTGCGTTTACCCTAAGTCTCAGTATGGCTCCCGATAACAGCACTCTACATTAGACATTGTCATGATCTCCCTCCGTCAAGTGCAGGAGAAATTTAGAGAACAGCAGAAGTCCCTCTACATCGCTTTCATAGACCTAGGCAAGTCTTTCGACCTGGTTAGCTGAGATGGACTCTTCAAGATCCTCTTGAAAATTGGATGCCCCCAAAGCTACACAGTCTGGTCAAATCCTTTCTCGATGGTATGAAGGCAACCATCTAATATGATGATAGCATGTCTGAGCCGTTCGACATCAAAAGTGGCATGAAGTAAGGCTGTATCCTTGCCTCAACACTCTTCAGCATCCTCTTTTCTCTGCTTTTGAAATATGCTTTTGGTTTTCAACTGTGTTGTCAGCGCTCTCCTATACGGGAGTGAAACCTGGACAACCTATGCAAGGCAAGAATAGAAGCTGAACATTTTTACATGCAGTGCATGCAGTGTCTTCGCCACGTCCTTGGCACCAGGTAGAGTGACAAAGTGCTCTAAACCAAACCCGAAAGCTCTCGACATACAGTTGACTGGGAAGAAAGACACTGCCATCAATCGCAGGAGCTGGCGTTGCTTACTCAAAATTCAGCTGAAGAAGGGAGGGGGAGAAGATCCTGGACCTGATAGAACAGTGGAGAGCCAAATGGAAGGCATATGCGCTCGATGATTTCACCACCTCCAGCTATATCCGCACTTTGTGTGGCAGGGATTGACACTCCCACATCGGCCTACCAGCTACCAACAATATTGCTCCAGCAGCAGTACCATTAACTCCCAGGTCGACAATTGACTGAAGGGGGCCTTCTTACTTGTTGCCTATCTTGATTTTAATTATATAAAATTAAAATTTATTAGTGGAATATCTTTTGTGAGTTCATGCATAACCTCACCTCTATCAAACCATTTGGCATCGTCTTTCAAATATCACCTTGTTTAGATAGTTCATCACTTATTTCTGGAGAGTAAAGACTAGACACAGAGCATGAGGCAAAGGGGCATGTCATAAGATACTAATCAGAACTGGAATGAAATAAATACAAGTATTGAAATCAAAGCCCCATAGGGACGGAGTGAAGACAAATACAAAAGTAATATTCAGGGAAAAATATTTGTCCCCCAGCCAAAATCAAACCCGCAACATCCACATTGGGACTGAATGCCTCACCATGAAAAGGAAACATAGGTATAAGGCTTGATCATTCCCGCTATAATTCTGTGCTAACAGAAACTAGCTTTAACGGGAATAAAGTCCCCAGTCTCATCAATCCTGCTGTATCAAGTTTCTATCATATTAAGTCTATGTACTTGTAATATATCATTAATTAATTGAAATAGATTGTTAAACTGGATAGCAAAGTTGGTGAGAATAAGTGGACCTCTAATGAAGCAAATACATAAGTCATGTGCAGTTGAGTCTAGGACGCAGTGGTCGTCAGTTTGAACATTTTTGTAAACATTAATTCATTCATTTATGTATGCCTTTAATCATTAATCTTGTTCCTTTGTCAATGACATCCTGTTATTTAAATTTAAAGAATGTGAACACATTTTTGAGACACAATTTCCCTCCTTCCAGGCCCCAAGAGATAGTGATGAAATCCCGCGTGTCCAAGGCATCCCTGTCAGATCTGTTTCACCAAGTGTGCCACAAGTACGGACGTGAGGAACTGGCTGGGGGACTACGCCAAGGCCAAAAAGTATGCCACCACCTTCCAAAGGATGAAAAGCTTTGTAGGTAAGTGTACAAGTTTAAAAACAAATTCAAACAGCGAGGGAAAGGGCCAGGACAAAAGTGACGACTATGGACATTAACTAGAGGTTGAAGTCCAAAGGCGAGCGAGAGGCGAATGCATGTAATTGTAAACAGATGAGCTGGCCGTCTTCCTTTTTGTCATTGATGATACCTAACATGTCAATTCTTTTTAAGTCTTTTTCCTGTCTTATCAGAATCCCGATGATAGCCCTTCCTTTCTCTGATGAGATATTCATGCCTGATCCATGTGAAAAAAACAGCGCTAAATCCAGTTAAATTTTCCATTAGAGTAAAATAATGTGACTGAAAACACTATTCACACCCCTCCTCTCAATGTCCAGAAAAAAAAAATTCCTAGGCCAAGACACCCCTGCGAGGTGATGTTGGCTTAGTGATAAGGCTGTCAATCTTAGGGTCTTGAAGACCCTATGTTTTGTTTTGTTTTGGAAAAGACACTAAACACGCGTTTTCTCGGGCTACCTATGTGCAAATGGATACCAGCACCAGCTGGGGAGTAAAGTTTGCAACAGATTAATGTCCTGTCCAGGAGGCGATGTACTTTCACCTGATCCATTTGATGCTATAGAGACTGGGATAGACTCCAGCTCTATGGGCTATAGTATAACTTCCTTGAAGAAACTTAATTTTTTACAAGGCACTGCTGAAGCTGTGAACTGTAACATTATTTATTATATTTTATACTACATGTATAAAGCAAAGACATGTGGTGTGATGGTGTGTCTTTTGATTGACTGATTCACTGCTATTTTTATCTCTCCTCCTACCTCCTTTCCCCTTTTCCCCTTTCAAGGCCAGCACCTGGTCGCCATGGGTTTCGGACAATGGTACTCCCCTGCAAGAAACTTATGGCACGGACGAATTTGCCTGTCAGGATCGTGCTAGCACTGTTTATGCGGATGCCGATATGGGCACTCGCAAAGCAGATCTACACAACTTTTCTTCCATTTGAGCCTCTGGTACCCGGTCTGGCCAGGCGAGGCCAACTGCAACTGTCAATGTTTCTTCCGTTGTTTCTGCGGTGCTATTATTTTTATTATTACAAGTCACAGGAGACTGGATTCAGGCAATCTTTGTTCGACTTTCCAGATGTCTCTACTTCACCTCTGCCGTTGGCTCCCTTGTTCACAATTACAGGTTATGTTTTCATTTTCAGGTTATCGATGCATTTTTCATTGGTGGGAGCATTGCTCCAGTACATTTGCACATTTCCTTTGCAATACTTGCGTGTTATGTTAGTTTATTATTATTCGTTTTATCAGCAGCAGCACCATCATCATTACACTATATTACATTGTATTAGATGATTTTATATTATATTATTATGATTCTGAATCTTATCATCATCATCATTACTATTATTAATATTATTACTAATTATCAGCAATATTATTTTATTTTTTTATATACTAAAGTTCCGCAATTTTACTGACAAGATAACCTTTCTTCTTCTTTTTCATCTTATTTCTCTCAACCATCCTAAGATTTAGAGAAAATAATCTACATCTAGATCTACTATGTGTTTACTTATCCTCGTGGTGCTTGGGTAGCGCATAAGGCAGACTAGTATGTTTTAGTACACATTATAGATCTAAAACTAAAATGATAAATGCCTGGAAAATGTAATCTAGGCTGTTTTGAGCTTGAGCTGGATAACATTACTTTGAGTGGACAATTGTGAATAGATTTTAAAATCTAGTAGACGAGAATGTACAACTAAAACCATAGCTAGATCTAATCTTATTCAAATTTGTCCTTTCATAGTTTTTAATTTTCCACAGGGTACAGAGAAATGGTGGAAATTTTTTCTTAAGTTGACATGCAGAGGAATATTTGTTTATAAATTGAAATAGTTTTCTTTGTGTTTTTGATTATGCCCATGCTCAAATATAATATACTCATTCCAATAGTCTGTATAATTTATAGAAGTCTGGTTTAGCAGCCTACTTCCATTATTATAGTATGATTATCTTGTTTTATATTTTATCATTACTATTACTATTATCGTCATCATTATAATTATTGTTATCCTTATCATCTTCATAATCATCACTCCCTGAGTTTTATCAGCAACTCGGCATATCACATTGATGCCATGTGCCATAAATATACGGTTCCCTTATTTTCTTGTTTGAAAGTCAAGGCTTTTCATGACCTGCTAGTGAAATTCTGTTCTTATTGTCTTAACATTGCTTTAATCTTTTAGCAAAATTTTGTCTTTTATCTCCAGTCACGTAATAGAACGATCTTAAATTTTTAAGCATGCTCGTCCTCAAATTTTAACATTCCAATTTTTTATTTTTATTCTCAACTTACACCAAGTGCATTTGACTTAAATTTATTGTTTACAATGATTATAAATTCCTACTACTACGCATAGTGGCAAAGTGACAATCCCAAAATGCTAAAGTGGGTTAGGAGTAATGACATTTGTTTTTGTTTTATCTGGTTGCCAAAAGTATGGCTGCTATCACCATCATTATCATCCATCAACTGATAATAGAACTGCCAACCAGTACTTAACAAATGTGTTTAGTATGTTTTGTTTGGCTTAAATCTGTATGTATTTACCTTGAAAAGTATGTATAATGTGGAATAGCTGTAATTTTTGTTCTTGAAAAGACCTAAAGTTAACAGAAGAGACTCAGAACAATTTGGGTGAAAGTCAAGAAACGTTATTCTGAGCTTGCAAAACTTCCGTCGCTCTTCGCAGAAACGTCGGTGATTGGTGAACCTTTTGTTATTTACTTTAAATTTAGATGGGGGTTTATTCAAGTTAAATTATGGATGTTTTCTGAAATATTGCAAGTTCGAATTAATTTGTGTAGTCAGAGTTTGTTTTTTATTTCAAAAGATTGGCAGCTATGCAATTGTAAAGTACAAGTATACATATCAACTTCATTGTGCTACTCACACACCAAACGTCCTCATCTTTCCTCTCAATACAAGTGAGAGCAGCAGTAGCATTGAATACTTTCTACTACTTGAGTACTTGAAGTTCAAGTTGAACACACCTACCTGGCACACCTGGCAACCAGATCTACAGTGTAGATATGTTGGATACAAGTTTAGATTGGTGATTTGGGGTTTGGCTTTTGCTATTCTACAGGATGTTTTGTTTTACTCTGATAAAAAATTGAAATAGTCTAAAACCGGCTGTACATAGAATCATGCAATTTTTGCAAACAATTAGAAAATCATTTAGATTTAAGTTTTGTTTGATATGTTACTTATTAATGTATGACGTATGGTCATTGAGTTACCTAATAAAAAAAACAAGTAGCTATTTATGGTTAGTGAGATGGAAACACATGAATTGTGTCGGGAAATGCAACCTGGTGTTAATTGATTTGCGTTTTGACAAGTGACTTTTCTAACTTTGTCACTAATTAAACGTTTACTTGAAACCCTCATCGTTATATCTCCATGTGAGAGCAACAATTCCTCTGCAACAACTGTAGCCTTCTATGGAGCTGCAGCCAAGTGTTGCTAAGCATCTCCCATGTCACAGATGCGGTTGCCCTTCTGATATTGCTTTTAAGCTCTTCAAGGTTCAGAACAGGAGTTGCGAAAACGTCGCTTTTGATGTTACTGTAACCCCCAGAAGAAGAAATTTAAGGGAATGATGTCTGGCTGATCCATATCATCTTTGAGGGAATTGGCAGTTGAATGCAGGTACTTTTTTGGTGTCGAAAGACTTGTGTCAAATGTTAGTATGGTTTACATTTTACGTCATAATTTGGCCTATTTTATTGCACTAAGTATCAAACAAAATTTAAATGATTTCTAAATCGTTTGCCAAAAAATTGCTTGATTCTATGTACAGCTGTTTTCACGCTATTTCAATTCTTTATCATCTTTTATTTTCTTCAGAGTAAATAAAACACCCTGATTTACTACCAATACCATTTGTCGTAAACTTTTTTTCTTTTCTTTCTCTTTATGGAACATACTTCATTCTGTCCTCGAGTGCAATTGAATGCTACTTTTTTCCTCATTTTCTTCTATCACAAAAAAGTTTGATAGTCACCCCCGAAACTATTAACGACAGTCCTATGTACATGTTCTACTTTGAAGACTTGTCCTAGCTGATTCACTACTTTGGTTTTCACTCTCTTCCCATTCCAAAAAACACTGGTGATAAGAAGCCAAAAATTTGTGTTCATAATCATACCAATGACCAATACTACCATCTCATCAAGTCACCTGTGGTCAATCTCTTGCATCTCACTGTACTGTCAATGTCAGCACACTCTCTTAAATGTGATTCTGCTTGCATTCAGTCTTTCCACTCAGACTAGCTATCTATAGTATAAATGTCACACATGAATTCAGGCAATAAATCTTTTTTTCATTTATCTTTTTTTGCACATCTCGGCCCTATTGACAAGCCGCGCCACTCTGATATTTTGTTTCTAGTCATTCCTGTGGCATTGATGCCAGTTCTGTAGGGACTACCTCAGCTTTTGTTTGAACTTCACACTGAGTGCAGCTTAGCAAGAGGAATAAGACCGTAAGTTCTTCTTCTAATACTGGTGTAGTGACAGTATAAATAGGGTCCAATAAGTTTTGCCATCTTCTCAAGATGCAATTATTAAAAGTTCATTAACATTGTACCTGTATGTTTTCTTCGGTGAACTGTTGTCACGATGTGTTGTAAATGGAAACCATCATTTTGTCGGTGAACCTGCCTAAACGCCCAAGTCTACGATACAATGTATATGGCATATGAGTATTGTCCTTAAAATGCTTGAATTTTTTTCCTGTCAGGCAGACTCATGCGTTTAGACAATTTCACCGCAATTTCTCCTTTTATTGTTTGTGGCTGCTATGTGTTGTAGTACTTGTTACACTCGTAGTCTGTCTAATGTTGTTTTCACATCTGAAGTGTGATTTATCACAAATGTTTGTGTTTATTCTTTGTGGCTTACATGTTGTTAACCTCAGTTTCAAAGATTTGTGACTTGCTGTGTGTACACATATAAGTGATAGTGATAGTGATACATTTTGTCTTCTGTCTGTGGTTGACAGGTATCTTGAGTTTCTGCCTGAAGGTTTACTTGATACTCGATGGATGCTTTGAATTTGGTAATGGCAATGACAGCTCAGTCGCACATTGTTCTAGTCTTTTTGTGAACCTTGTGTCTCTTGGGGTTAAATTGACATGGTGGAAAATGGAAAATATTAGTAAGTAGGTGTAATATTTAGTAATAGGAAAAAGGTTAAAGACATGAAATCAGATAGCAGATTCAGGGTTTTCACTTCATTACTACATACAGTGTGCTCATGTACTTATGTGACACTCACATTATACATTAGTAAAAAATCTGAACTTTTATGAGTTTTTCAAAGGCCAGCTAGACCCCATGTGAAAAATTTGCATGTATTGTTATCTTGCTCAAGATGAGTTGAAGTATGTCAAGAAATCTGACCAGTCCTATTATTTTTATCAATCATATAGCTGTAAATGTAAAGTTAACATTTTGCATAAAAAATGTCCCTGCAGACAAACTTGTACCAACAGTTTTAAAATTAAGTCTCTCTGACAGATTATTTGTGATATAATGTTTCCTATCATATATTTTCTTTTAGCTAATAAAAATTCACTGACAGAGAGAGAGAAAGAGTCAAAATTGTAAACTGTCTCTCTAGCAACTGTGTAATTATTTAGTTGATACCTTTTCATTCTACCAGTGAACTTTGTTCTATATTTCCCTCATGAATTATGAATATCATACTATCAATACAAAAAGGCATTTTATCATCAGTTCCATAAACTTTATTTTTATGCTGCAATACCTACATTGAAGAGACTTGAATTTGAATACATTAAAGAAAGTCCATGTAGTGTCTTTATCCCATTTGGTGCCTTTGCTTCTTTTTACGCCTTTCAGCATATAAAAATTTTAAGCTATTTATGACGTTAATAAATTTATATATTGAATACGTTCATTATTCTTTTTACTTATCAAAATTTATGACAATTAAAATTTGTATTTTTTTACATCTTAAATGGTTTACTCTTGTTTTCCATGTCAGGATGTGTGGGTGATTGAGGTTAGCTCTGGGAGCTCCTCCTACCTCCTTGTTTTCCTTGTCAGGGTGTGTGATTGATTGAGGTTAGGTCTCGGAGCTCCTCCTACCTCCTTGTTTTCCTTGTCAGGGTGTGTGATTGATTGAGGTTAGCTCTGGGAGCTCCTCCTACCTCCTTGTTTTCCTTGTCAGGGTGTGTGATTGATTGAGGTTAGCTCTTGAAGCTCCTCCTTCCTTCTTCTTGTTTTCCTTCTCAAGGTGTGTGGACTGGGTGATTGAGGTTAGCCCTCGGAGCTCCTCCTACCTACCTCTATTGAAATTATATAAAGCATTAGTCCAGTCCAAGCTGGACTATGGCTCTGTTATTTATGGATCCGCCCCCAAACATGTATTAAAAATGCTAGACCCCATTCACCATCAAGGTCTTCGTGTTGCCTTAGGCGCCTTCCGAACTTCACCCATAAAGAACCTATATGTAGAATCTGGTGAACCATCTTTACATCACCGACGCTTAAAACTGTCAATGAAGTACTATTTGAAATAAAGTCACTATCCCAAAACCCTGCCTACAAAAACGTATTTGAAGCTTCCCCGTGTCTGATATTTGAGACATCCAAAACTACCCCACCTTTCGGCGTTCGAATTCTCCCCCCCCCCCATATATTACAGGGAAACATAATTTACCAGGAAATAAATATTAGTAACTTTCGAATTCCCCCACCATGGACAAAAACCCATATAAATTTAGATTTGTCATTGTCCAAATATTCAAAGGACAAAACGAGCCCACTTGTTTTCAACAGAATTTTTCCAGATGAGAGATAATTTCCCTGACAGTGACAGTATTAATATTTACACAGATGGCTCGAAAGAGTGAAAACATAAGTTTTCTTCTTCTTCTTCTCTCTTTTTTTTTACGTCGAATTTCCCAATATTGGGGTTGGCTGTGACTGACTCTTCTCCATCTGGCCCTATTTGCCAAAATTTCTTGGCTAGGACTGCCATAATCAGTGATCACTGAGTTCCACAAATTGGTCTATTCTTAGACATCAGGTTTTCATCTTTCCCCTGAGATCAACACGGACAAGGTAGATTTCAGTAAAAACAAAAATAACACAGTGAGAAATATAAAATCATCTTCAAACTGAGTTACACAAATTACAGTACAAGACTCATCATATAGATTATTCTTGAGATGAAAAAAATATCTTGAGATCAAAACAAGGTAGATTTCAGTAAAAACAAACAACACAGTGAAAAATGAAATCCATTTAAACTTCAAAATTACACTTATAATGAGCAGTAAATAGATTTACAGAAACAAAAAAACAACCAATATGAAGAATGATACCACTCAATGGTTTTCCTTCTGTTGACATGAAGATCAATAGATTGTTTGTTGATCTTGAGATGAAAAAATCCAACAAACAATATGAAGAATGATACCACTCAATCAACACAATATAATGAGCATGTAAATAAACAACCAGATAGAGAAAGACAGAGAAGTGAATTAATCTGGAGATGGTTTTTTCCTTCTGTTGAATGAATCCTATGAATCAAGATACATGAATTCGAAAAAGAGTTTGTTCTCACGATAGTCTTTCCTCATTATGACAAACAAATCAAACCAAACAAAAAAAGCAGATAATAATTATTAGTACATCTTTATTATCTATTTTGTTGATAAAAGAAGAAGAAAAATGTCACGTGGCAACCATAAACTTGATCAGCCTGGATACCACATGAACGTTGAGACTGTTGCCCAAAACACGATACTTTTGTACATTGGAGAATCCATCTGGAAAGGCTGGAAGAAAAAAATAAAGGATTTTATTACCACATTATATAAATATTTTATATGAAAGTTTGAAAAGATTTGAAAACATCTATTATTAGTCAAGCTAAGTGATAATGATGATTATTGATGATTGATAATGACGATTATTGATGATTGATAATGATGATTATTGATGATTAATAATGATGATTATTGATGATTTATAATGATGATTATTGATGATTGATAATGATGACGGTAATAAATTCTTAAACTAAAATATTCTTTTTTGGCAAAGAAGTTGTAACATTGACAGTGAAATAAGCATGTAGTCAATATTGACAGTGAAATAAGTATGTAGTAAATATTGACAAGGAAATAAGCTTGTAGCCAATATTGACAGGGAAATAAGCTTGTAGTCAATACACATTATGGTGGGTAGTCTAGTGATTAGGCTGCTACATTTGAGATCATGATGTACTGAGTTTGAATCCTTGCAGTGTATATGTGTTTGTGTATGCATGAAACTTTCAAGTCTCTGTGTGTATGAGTGTGTGTGGGGGGGGGAGACTCCAAATACACGTAACTATTACTAGGATTTGCCCTTGTCTTCTTCTTTCAATGGGATTTCAGCCATTTAAGCTCCAAAGAACACTTTGAAATGGCAACCATCAACGCTTTCTTGCCTCAAATGGAGGGAGGCCAGTCATGGATACCTGCAGTTCAATTACATGGCAATCAGAGAAACCCATAGACACATTGGGTATGAAAGCCCATATCAAGTTCTCAAAAGTAAAAGTCAAGAAAGGTTAAATCTTGAATGGTCTCCAGTGATAAAAAAAAAACAAAAGCACACAACAGAACTGACTTGAGCTAGATTCTTTCTCTCACTTTAATTTGGTCACAGCAAACTAGGTCTGGGTAAGCCTTGAGAAATTTTGTATCACTCATGATCATGGCTTACTGGTCACAGTTTGGGGACTCACATAGTAGTTATGGCCATGCGCAGTTGATCACTGATCACAGCATCAAAATAAATTTCTTGATGTCTTCAACACATCAATCTCTGACTACTTATACATTATAATCCCATACTAAAAGAAACTGCCACATCTCAATGCCTTGGTCAAAATTGTGATTTGATTTTGCTCACATCCAAAACTATCTTGGGGGTTTTGGTAGGATTTAAATTTTGCCCTGACTGCCTTGTAAACAGCTGAAGGATCTTTAAGTAAAAGTTTTACGGGCACAGAGTGGTGTGATCTGCACACGGAATCTCCTTTTTATCACCCATCTCCGATGGGACTGGGTGTTGATCTACCTACTAGAACCAGGAGTAGATTTGACACTAAAAAAAACGAGAACATTTTTCAACTGTCGGGATTTGAACTCACGACCTACGGGTTAAGAGCCGACACCTTGCGTCTGGACTACTGCTTAATGCCTCCTAGTTATGAGCTCAATGTCTCCTAGAGCAGTGGTTCTTAACCTTGTTATAGGTACTGAACCCCGCAGGTTTCATACATTCTTTCACTGAACCCTTCAGTGGGGTGAAAGAAAAGGGGACATACATAGACACACATACAGTATGTGTATATTGACCTCTGCTGAACATATAAGACCGATTTATCAAACCCCTGGGCTTCACTTGAACCCAGGTTAAGAACTACTGTCCTAGATGTAATTAGAAAATGTACGGATATCATTTCAACAGTTTATTATTAAATAACTGAATTACAAATTGAGGACCATTTTATAAGGATTTTTCTAGCCAGAGCCTCAAAGTTGGCGCCAATCTTTTTTCCCTTTCCTCCCACCCTCGTTCACACTTGTCAAAGTGTTTCCTGCTTTGTCAATCAGTCAGTCCCAACCTCTCTTCAGCGCTGCTTCGTTTTGATTGAACCAGTTTAGCGTTTCACACTACTCACACTCACAGTGATCATAGAGCATTTTTGCATCGGGGCTATGATCATGATCAAAGCTCAAGCCATCCATCAGATCGATCAAGGTCCCTTAATCATTCCCTACTCATGATCAACCGAGAGTGACAGTGCCTAGGCCTACATCGAACATCTAAGTCTATCCCTGAGAAACTCACTAAATTCTGACGGGAAACACAAGAGATTTGCGACCTCTCTGGGTGTAAAATATCGAAGTTTCAGTTTTCGAATGATGGACAATTCTTCTTCTTGCCATTCATGCTTGTTTCTCAGATCAACGGTCCGTGTTTCAGGGCGCTAGCAGCTTTAGTAGCCTGAAGAAAAGATAGAGGAAAATACAATGTGGAAGATCAACTTCGACAAATGAATAAATTAACTTCATTGTCAGCTTGTTGAAAGAAAAACCCCCAACTGCAGTTACATTACTGGGTACTTCTGTCACTGATTGTCAAGTCTACAGGTTTTACATTCAACAAAGTCAATGTGTGTGCGGGTTTATATTATGTGAGTAAATATTGAAAGAGAGAGAAAGAGAATGAGGTGAGGAAAGAGAGTAAGAGAGAGAGAAGGAGAGTTCAAGAGAGAGGGAGAGGTCAGGAAAGAAAAGAGAGGAGGTGGATAAATAGAAAGACACAGACAGATAGACAGAGGAAGAATGAGAGAGAGAGAGGAGGAAGATATAAAAAAACACACACACACACTTGATACAGCAGTATGACGCTGCCGCTCTGATCTAGTCCAAAGCGCCATTCACCAAATTTTACAAGAGAGGCAAAAAATAGATTTTCTCATTGATTTTGAACAGACCTGAGTGACTGGCAGGTAGATATACATGTACATCTTTATAGTGGCTAATAAAAGCTCTTACTCTTACCCTCAATCTTTCTAAACTAGGATTTTAACCTTTGTGTATCAAGTAATAAGCTTCTGATTTGTGAAAAAAGAAATGGCACTTACAGCCTTTGATCAGAGCGGTAGCCATATTATATGCACACCTTTGTGATATTTACAATAATTGAATTCACAGTAAGTATGTTACTAGCATAAGAAAAGAAAAGAAATTTCAGAAAATAATCCTGATATTCTCCTTTTTTTAAAGTAAACAATCAATAAATTTTAAAAAGTCATCTCTTAAGATGACCAATTCTGACCTCAACACTGGAAGACATTTGAACTACAGAGCCAGCACCTTCAATGTAGTGTCCATACCTGACAAGAGAGATTACAAAAAAAAACAAGACAATGCTATTGATAAAGTGAGAGAATAATTGCGGTCATTCGTCATTTATATATGATGTTCTTTCTCTTACCAGTATCGTCAATAGAATAATTAAATCCATGTCTGAACATAGAAAAGTGGCGCCAGTGGCTAAATGGCTAGGCTGTCAGATCATGAGGTCCTAGGTTTAAATCCTAGGAAAGCTAGTTCTGATGTTGTGCTCCTTGGGAAAAGGCGCTTAACACATATTTTTCTCACTCGACCAGTGCAAATAGGTACAAGCACTAGACTGGGAGTAAAACCTGCATTAGACTAACGTCCTGTCCAGGAAGTGATAATTATCACCTGTTACATTTTACACTATAGAAACCAGGATACGCTCCAGCTCTATGGGTCATAATGGCCTAGAAGGATCTTTTCGAACACTGAAAAACAAAATAAGCTTGGGTCATAATTTAACTACATATAGATCCACACTAAATGAAGAAATATCTATATTTGGATTACATTTACATGTACTTAATAAGTAATAACAACAATGATAAAATCTGAATCATAAATAGAACAACAAAATGGAAACAAGCATCTACAATCATGATTCATGAAAATCACAGGTAAACAACAAATTACTCACAAAAATATGAAAAAGATTTTTAAAAAATCAATTTTCACGTTTAAAATTTAAAAAGATAAGTCTATTTATACGCCCCTTGTAACGATAGTTACTCCAAAGGAGATTGTATCGCATTCTTTGACATCTTACGCAATGAAATTACTAAGGTGTGCAGCAGAGATGAACTGTTCATCATAGAAGATTTCAATGGCATAGTAGGTAAAAAAGCAGGAAAACATTGGACCTTTTAGCAACCAGGACACAAAATGCAACATCAATGAAAAAATGCTTCTAAACTTATGTGCTGAGCACAGGTTGATGATACCAGTAACTGACACCTACAAAAATCAAAGACGTCACACAAAATCATGATATAAATGGAAAG
Source organism: Doris montereyensis (assembly GCA_037039925.1). Classification (NCBI taxonomy): domain Eukaryota; kingdom Metazoa; phylum Mollusca; class Gastropoda; order Nudibranchia; family Dorididae; genus Doris; species Doris montereyensis. The sequence goes on from JAXRKP010000482.1 coordinate 203,265, forward strand.
ATTTGGAGAAGACCTCACAAATACTTTATTTTGATCAGAAAAGAATGCAAAAGAAATGGCTAATACCTCAGTTGACGAATAGACAATAGGGCTAAAAATGTCAATTAATTAAGAAAAAGTGCAACCTACCGTTTTGTAAAACAGGTAGACTTCTTCAACACTGGTAAGACGACATCCATCACAATGAATAAAAACAAACTTTTATCTGGCAACAAGTAAGCCTTGAAATCTTCTTCGTCTCCACTCTCCATATAATTTGACAGTGGAAAACTATCACTTTTTATGAAGGCATCTTCCTCCTCGCAGTACCTCATGTTCCTTCCCGCATTCAACAAATCAATTACCTCCCCTTTCCTGACGATATCATCGGCTGTCTCTCTGAGGCACAGTTTGAATCTTTGGTGTGGAGGTGAGCGTCAATGCTTTTATTACTTTTAAATCTTTTAATATCACTTCTAACATTATTATCATCATCATCCTTACTATCAAATGAATGTTTAGCAGAGCATGAACACGACTGACACAAAACAGATCCCTTGGCTGTAGCTTCTTCTCCTGACTCACTTTCGCGACCCAAACCGTCTTTGCACAAATTACACAAATGGCTACTGTCCTTGTCAGACTGCCCGATGACAACTTTTCTTGGTGTTGCGACTGACTTTGATAAAAGCAAGAACCACCACGCTGACCAGTGTGACTGCTGTTCACTGTTTTTGTGTTGACATCATGACCAGGCTGGCTTGATTGACTCCACAACTCTGGTAATGAATGTAATATCTGGAGGTGATAAATAAAAATAGAATTTTGAGTCATCGCAAAAGGGCAAGGAAATGGCATTTGCAACCAATGAAGGGTTGTAATTCCAAATTTGACAAATTTTAAAGCATAAAATGACCAATAACAAAGCAAAAACAAAAAAAAGAAAGAAAAGAAGGAAATGAAATGAAACATATAAATCAACTTAATGTCTTCATGACTTCAGTCACTTAGTATCAGTCACCTATAGACAGAAGACATTAGTATGAATTTACATTCGCATGACTTAAAGCACTTTTACATTGCCATCCTTCAATGATTTGGTGTTAATGTTCCTTAATTAGTATCATAAAATACAAATCATTATGCTGCCTACGTGCAACACCATTCCCTTGAAGTGATGTAAGCAGGTAGAATCTAGTTTGGCTTTCACACACAAAAGCATCAGTAGCCTGTGTATTATGTTTCGTCTGCATGCACAAGTCACCACTCCTCTGTTCCTCTATGTAATCCTAGGATAATGGAACCAAGGGGGATGTGTAGTGAATTTTCAAGCCTACCTACTACATGTACTACTGCTACTTCTACTACATTGTACAACAGCAGCATTTTCACATACAGTGTGCCTACATTGTACAACAGCAGTATTTTCACATACATTGTGCCTACATTGTACAACAGCAGCATTTCCCCACACAGTGTGCCTACATTGTCAGATTTAACGCTTCTCCCGTTTCTTACAGATCTACGTGTGCTTTATATCGACAGCAATTATATCCTTCTTGTACCACTGGCTAAGGGCATTTTTGTTACACCACCGTCCATTTATAAGACCAAATTACCACTGACACAACAGTTGGCAGTATAATGAGGCTTATTTGTAGTTTAAAAAGAGATTTTGTGTCTAAACGAAATCTAATGCATGTAATGGATGTGTGAGTTCAGCATCCCTGTTGGAATACAAATATTGGGCGGTTGTAGGTAAATAGCACCATTTAGCAACTAAGATGACAGACACAATATAATGACCAAACCTTCAAGTAATATGCTAGATTCTATTATGAATACCAATTTGTGTACTTACTGATTCACTACATTAAATAAGTAAATAGAATTTTGAAAACGCAGAAAAACTAGCTATGTTAAGTGTACGTTTAGCATGGCTTAACCAAAACTCAATTTAAAACGAAAGACAGCATTGTCACAGTCCAAGGAGTCACCTTTTCCTCTGGTTTGAATGACTGGGGCCAGGGCGTCAATCTGGCGGTCAGGTAGTAGCGAAGGCGGCCATTGGGAACGCCAAACTGGAGGGGGTTGAGCAGAAATTCCTGGAAGGCATAGCCACAGGTTTGCAGCATATCCACCAAGAGTCGTCTAGTTCTGGATGTCTCAAACCCTTTCACATTTTCAACAAGAATGTACTGGGGCTTTGCGTCCAACCTACAATAGTATGTTAATAGACACGTATAATCTATCATGTATATGTCTAGTTATAGAATTAGAACATATAGTAACACAGTAGTCTCCTCCAAATAACACGTTGCCAAAATGTATGATTTATTATGATGCATAATTTTTTCATGTAACAAAATTTTTTAGCACTCATTTCCCCTGAAAATGCAACAATGACTGGCTTGAATTCGCCAAAATGCAACAGGTTTGTTTTTATAGTCTGCTTTCAGTTTATTTCATTTAAAGAATTAATTCATGTAAAAAATAAACTTGTTAACCTCTTCTTGCCTCATCCTAGTGACAAAGCCTTTCACATATATGTGTGTGTGTGTGGCAATTAGATCTATGTTAACTACATATATGTGTGTACACATACACACAACAATACAACAAGTCTTGGCTGTCTTGACTCTGGTCACCCTTATCCCCCCCCTCCCGACTCGGATGTCGACTGGCATACTCATGGTCTGCCAGACAGACAGACTAGTCCGATTGGCTTTTTCTCTCTTTGATCACAGTGAGAAAATCTGAGAAAGATCTTGTGTCACTTTTACCCATGGAGATCATACTCTGTATGACATGCGTGTCAACCAATAATAAAAATATATTCCTAGTTACTGAATGTCTTCACCATCCCATTCCTTGTTTTAGTCTGAGAGAAGAATGTAACAGATCTATGAGAAGAGGTTAGGCCCATTGGGTCTTGTCCTAAAACCAACGAACAACAATCAAAACCCAAACAATAGCAAACAACGTACAAATAAAATAACAGGGATGGCAATGTGAATAACAAGTTGTGGCCCTCAACTCCGTCAAATTTCCATCTTTGCCAAAATGTTTTGTTTTTTTTTGTCACCCGTGGACTGTATTTTGCGGAGACTACAGTATAACATATTATAAATTCTCTGACTTCTTGTCAATGGCTGCTCTCAATAATGATTAGTTGGGAATAATCCTGCATACATACATGCACTTCTTTATTAACCTCCACATGTCATATTAATTGTTCCAGAAAAAAACAACAACTAGCTGGGACCAAAAAATGTCACTCTTGCAATAGGGGAACATCAACGTTTCTCGCAAAAACAGAAGAAACCACTAGTTTGGAAAATAATAATGACAGCAAAAATAAGAGTAATACGTAATATAGTAGGATGCTATAATTTGTTTACATTCACAACCTTTCATCAACACAATCATCTATGGTAGCTGATATCATATAATAAAATAGTATGCTTTCAGAACATAAGACACTGACCCTTTGACAAGCTGTAAAACATGGAGAAACGATTTTGTCCTCACATCGTCACAGTCTGCCTTTTTCCCAACTCGTGTAAATGGCTGGCAGGGAGGGCTCATCAAAATTGCATTGCAGGAAAGAGATGCCAGTTTCTTTGATGTCAATTTCTGTCATAGAGGTTGTGAGTAAAGATTGATTGATTGATTTATAAAATCTTGTTAGCAAGTATGAGCGTGTGTGCGCCTGTGTGTGGATGGGATTTTCTTTCTTTCCATCATTTTTAAATTACATATTATTTATATAATATTAATATCTAACTTGCTTTGCTGTATGATGCGATCCACTGAGTTTAAACCCAGATTTCCATTTCCAATCATTATATATAATTAGTATCATCTACCATAATAAAGTGATGCCCTGGTAGCTCAGTTGGTAGAGTATCTGAATACCATGCAGGAGGCCCAAATTCGATTCAGTCCGAGCAAATTTTTTCTTGCCCTCCTGTCGATCCAGAAGTGAAATGGGTAGCTAGGTCTTTTCATATTCTGCAATAGTAAAGGTGGCGTGGAAAGCAATGGCAAACTACCACAATATGCTGTAATGCCAAGAAACATCAGGACTCCACTTCTGATTCTCCTACCTCAACTCTGGGTATGGAGCTTCCTTTTTTTATTATTACCATAATGACATAATCATGATATGTACTTCCTGACTGATTTGAAATTGAAATGTAATTAAACCAATTCAAGATATTAAAGTAACACAAGGATCATGCTTCTCACCCCTATCACTGAAAATGGATTTTGTTTGTTTTGTAAAAATTGCTTCATTTCCCATTATAATTATATAATAAGCCTCAAAGTCTACAGATAATAATTGTAACAATCTATCCATAATATATACAAACAAACTAAAAATATGATCCGACCTAACGTCTTTATTCATCAACAAATTAGGCCAAAACATCCTTAGAAGGTTAAGCCTATAGATGTACCTTTTGATCTTTACAGTGATGAAATATTTTTTGGCGATAACTAATTAATTCCTTTATTTTTGCATTCTTTTGCTGACAAGTTAAATTCTGTTATTAGAAGCCAAGGGAGTCTACTTCATACATGGGAGATTACTTGGCAACCAAAAAACGCTTTGTCAGCTTCAATCATCTTCGATTTGGTTATATTCCTCGAGCTCTCCACTGACAAGCAGAGCAACAACATCGACTATGACATCGAACGTTTTGATAACCTTAACTATCTTCAATTGTGACATTACTGTGATTGGACCTCTCCGATGTAGTATTTGTAGGCTAAGCAGAGCTGTTTACCCTGATGTCTGTGTTAACTTTTGCCAGAGGTCACTAACTTAATGAAGTGCTTTAATTTTCTTCAAAGCTATCATCAATCAAAAATGATCTTTAAATTTACATTTTCTAGATACTCAATCTAAATAGAGTTTTTTTTTACATGATGGATTTGACTGCACCTGAGCTCAACGAAACTTTGACCGCAGTCTTTCAGTTTTACATACCTCAATACCAAAGCAATGGAGGTCTATGTGTGGAAAATTGTGTCGATATATCTCATTTGCCGTTGTGTTGATATCTACAGCCATGACAACATCGTACGGCACGCCACTCTCTGAAATGTGGATTTTAAAACACTTGAATTCTTCAGAAAAGCACAGCACACAGTAATACAACAAAATAAAAGGAAATTCTAGATGGATTATTGTATCCAAAAAAGGCTTAATTCGATGGAAATTGGATTTCATGATATCTTTAAATGGTTTGACATTGTGTTTATGTTTACTTTCAATTGAATTTAAGGTTTATCCAAGTCTAATATGTATGTGAACTGCTTGTGTTCGAGTAAATAGTCCCTTGCCTTGAACCTCTTATCATGTCAGATTAATGGAATGACCAAACCTCTCTCATACAGTTCCAAAAAACTGCGGAGGAGGTACAGTCTTTAGGGATTGTGATATATATACATCTCTATCTGACAAGACCTTTGTAGATATAATGCTAATGAAAAATCTACTTACATTTACAGGTTGGGAGGTGAAGGAGGGTGGGGCCGGGGGTTGGGTTCAGGGTCAAAGATGATAATAGCAAATGTGGACTCTCCTTAAGAATTGATGTCCCGTTTGACCCAAAAGTGAATGCAACTTAAAAAAAGTGGCCAGGTGGTTTTTAATTTATTATGTCAAAAAGTATAATTAACATATAGTTTAAGGGGAATGCTGCACTAGAAGAACGTTCCACTCAAAAATAATTTCAATGGCTAATTTTGTAATTAAATGGCTAAAAAGCCATACCAAGATTGTATTTGAGCCAAAAATTTTAATTTTTGGGTTTTGGTTTGCCATCTTAAATTTTTTGATAAATCTTTAAGTCAATGTTTTGCTCATTCTCTATCAAACCCTTATTTCTGAAATTTTGACACACCATTTACGCAAACTTTTTATAAGATCATTGTTTGATAAAATGACAATCGTAGTTTTGACGAATTTGTATTTAATCAATATGAAACGTACAGCAAAAACCCAACAATTTACACTTTAAATAATCTTTTTTTTTTAATATGACCGGTATAAAAAAAACTCTAGTCAAAATGTGGACACAATGGGGTAGAATGATATGGTGAAGTTTGAATGAAATGTAAGAACTGACATGCCTAAAACATTTATTTTTGTGATGAAAAACATGGTTTTGAGAAAAATGAAGAAAAAAGAAAAACTGTCAAAATTCACTCGAAAATCGACCTCCTAAGCAATCCCATCACCCTTTGAGAACGCACGAGAGACTCTTATTGGCCAACACAGACAGCCGTTAAATGAAAATAGTATTGTAGAGCGGGCCTTGCTGTGATACTATAGTATATAATAAGCTACTGAATATTATTTAAGGACTTTATTGGCTGTCGTCTCAAAGTCACAGCTCAGGGAATACAAGAAGGTGTGTATGTAATGATATAGGACGTTTCCATTTTACTCGAGGGGTAAAGTTCTGTGAGGCGCGTAAATTAGCTTTTAAAAGTCATGTTTTTCAATCAAGGAGCGTAACTGTGAAAATTCTTGGCCACATGCCAGTTATGCGGCACTGCCCGGGTCTGTCGAACCATAGTTCCTCTTGGCGTTTGTTTAGTGATGAAATACTGGGGAATCTGGAGAGTTCCCTAGCTGTTCCTAGTTCTCAATAAGAATATATGTGAAGTCTGTGTTTGTGGTCAGCTCCACCACAGGTGTGAAATTCACGGCCGGTGCCTTACCGTGGATGACTTGCATGCT